>JAMKQA010034251.1:0-29158 GCA_024699735.1 Posidonia australis | reverse complement strand
CATGCGTTTTCCTTGTGGTTTTGTTCGCAGGTGTAGACATGCGATTGGTTTAGCGTAGTGCATATAGTCTGGAGTCTGCTAGTCGCACACACAGGTTCCTGGTGGTTAGATATTTTACTGTTTAGCTTTAGTTTTCCTGTAATTTAATTTGTTTAAATTATTATGGAAAATTTGGAGCGTGACAGATCTGGTATCAGAGTCCCAGGTTCACTAGATTGCACTACACCTAGGTGTCCGGTCTAGAGACTCCATAGGTTTTGCACGCATGGTAGGGTCTGCACCTGATTTCTCGGCTTGGTCTTCTGGTTGTTGCTTTGTCTGTGTTGCAGATACTTTGCCTTTCTCCAGCAGGATGCCTCTTCGTGGTTGTAAGGGCAAGGCCTCTGTTGTGGAGACCGAGTCCCGAGAGGACGTAGGCGGATGGAAGGCAGTTCGTGTGGAACTGAGGAGTTTGGCGCACGGGATTTCCTACACGTTCAGCAAGAGTAGTGTTAGTGGACCGTCGGGTGACCCGTGGCTGAACCAGTTCACGAAGCTTCGTCCGCCGTCCTTCAAGGGCAAGGTCAATGCTGAAGAGAGCGAGGCTTGGCTGGAGAAGGTGGTGAAGATGCTGGAGAGCTTGGCGTGTCCAGAGGAGCATTGGATGAGGTTGGCGACCTACCTGCTGGATGGTGAGGCAGATAGGAGGTGTAACCTTGTTTTGGTGCCATTTTCGAAGTCATTTAGTCGTATACAAGTCTGAGTTATGATTTTTAATTATCATATATTTGTTATTTGTATTAATGTAGATTTAAATAAATTATTTAGGTAGCTTCTATACTATTGTGTCGCGTTGGGACGTTATACGTACTAATTTACTATCTTCTATGAGAATGATGATAAAGAAATTGGAGTCACATGTGGACATTTAAATACAAACCTTGAATGAAATTAAATACTTTAGAAGCCAAATGTTTGGATTTGGAGATCGTCAAACGATTTGTGGTCGTACTTCGATAACTCTAAGGATTTGAATATTATTTATTTTATTTCATAACATTATATCATAATTTCGGTAATAAATTAATAATCTAATATTATTATTCAAGTTAGCGGTATAGGTTGAATGGAGTAGATACTCTAAATTTAAGAAAAAATGTAATAAAGAATTTATCTCAAATTGCCTTAGTTTCAGGATGTGAAAAAAATTGGAGTACATTTAATCTTATCGACACAAAAAGAAGAAACATATTGGAAACTCAAAGATTAAATGATTTTGTGTTTATGCACTATAACATGAGGTTGAGAATGAAACATATTAGAGAGAGAGAATATAAATACCACTTCGATCTAATTGATTTGACATATATATACAATGAAGATGAAGATCTTATTTCTGAGTAGTTGCAAGAAACTAGACAACCAATATTAGTATTAGAAGAATGGTAGGCTAATTTCAAAAATTGCTACTGAATGAGCATTGATGTTGAAGAATACATTAGTCCATTAGAGTATTCTTGTAGTAGAATTCCAAGTTTAGGTGATGAGAGTGATACAGATGATTTCTTAGAATCAACAAACAACGATGAAGGTAGTGATAGTGGATATGTAGCTGACCTTGGAATTGAAAGAGGAGAAAGTCAAAAGGTCACTTAGCTCATTTATAGGAGAAGATGAATTCATATATGCTACACAAGATGTGCATACTGGAGCAACAACCTTCAAAACCTAATCCTTTGTTGTATCATTATAAACGAAAAATCTCATGAAGACACAATAAAGGATGGAGTAGTTATATTAAGAAAAGTTTATTAGAGTTACTTAATTATCTGAATATTCATGATTCTACAGACCCTTATGATTAGTGCTTTTTTAGAGATTGTTCTTTGAAAAATGGATGGACGAGAACTTTTTATTCCTATGTCCCAAGTCAACAAAGTAAATGGGATATGAGCTTCGTCTTCAACTATGTATCATTACAAACAGAATATGAGAAACAACTTTATCAAGACCTTTTAAGTCAAAATTACATATGTCAACCATCAACAAGTATTTATTGTACAACATCCACCAATAGAGATTCGACAGTCAATGTTAGATTATCACCATTATATTATAGAATACCAAACATATTATAACTCTATGTCTTAGAACATTTACATGTTGAGAGAGTACCAAATTCGACAGTAAATTCATCATAACCACAATGTAGCTGAACAACAAGAAGAATTTGATAAACCATCTCATTCTTTCAGGTCTTAAGTATATAGAGGTAACTTTGATTAATACTTTTGTTTTTAAACATTTATTAAATATTTTTATGTATTATTTATGCTTTAAAATATTTGTATTAAGTTCATATAATGTATTTTAATATGATACATGTTTAGAAAGTTGATTTAAGTAGTCTTAAATGTAAATTATTGTTTACTTTAGCTTATCTTAAAGTTCAAAGCAAAATTTGAAGTATTTTGATCATTTTCATAGACTTCCGTAAATTTATCATATTTCCATCGACATTTGAAGTATCAATGCCTGATATGTTTCTTATTTTTGTCGAACCGAAGTTCGACACGAAATCAACGTTTAAAACCTTACTTGTGGGTTTTGTATTTGTTATTCTATATATAAAAGATTGTAATCTTTTGTTATTATGAATAATATAGTATTCTCTTCCCAACTCAACATTATTCATTGTCAAATTGACATTGATACGGTTACGGTAATGGAAACATACTTCATTAATACGTTTGCTTTCCGGAAAGTATTATTATTTGTGGGAATAGTCCACATTTTTCGAAAATAAAATTAGTATTTGTTTTACTAATATATGATTGTATAAAAAAAACTAAAAGGAGACATTTTCAAAAGTATTCTTTTGACTAAGGTTATAGATATCGGTTTCATATCGGACTTTGGTCTGGCAGAAATAGGAAACATGTCGGATGTTGATGAAACTATCTGTGGAAATGCAGTAAATTTACATAAGTCCATAGAAATAATAAAAAAAAACTTCAAATTTCAATTTGAAATTCTAGAATAAGCTAAAGTAAGCAATAATATATATCTAAGGCTACTTAGATCACTTTTCTAAGTATGTTTCACATTAAAATATGCTACATAAACTTAATACAAATATCATAAAGTATAGATAATATCTAAAACAACTTAATAAATGTATGAATTATATTTAAAATGCTTAGTATATACTTAAAGTGAATGATTCTCATAACATTTAATAAAGAGAAAAAGTAAAGATAAGAGAATATGTAATTGTTGGAGATTTGAAGTTTGATTAAGGACCATCCTTGATGTTGCCACTCCATAGAGTTTATGGGAATCTCGTTGCAGGGAAAGAAGAGAAAGGATATGCAAGTAGGGTTGTCAATGGATTAGGTCAAATCTGTTAACCCATTTGACATGATCCGTTAATTTAAGAATTTGAATCCATTAAATGCTTAACCTAAATCTTAAAGGATTGGATCATGGGTGAAACATGTCACCCAACTTGTTAATCCATTAGTGCTAAACAATATTATATATTTCATATTTTAATTGAATAGATATTGATCTGTTATTGTTTAGAAGCTTAGAGATTTTTGAATTTGTTAGATGAATAAGCTTGTAGAATATTTCAAAATATTTTAAAGTGGAGATGATGAAATTCTATATCTTCTATTGTATAAAATTGTTAAATTTTTAGATATAGCTTTTTCATTTTTTTAGATGAACATTTAACCTATTTTAACCCATTAACTCGATCCAACTTGTTTTCTCCAAACGGATTAGGTCAAGTTACGGGTTAAGGGTTGAAAAAATAGGTTTAACATGTTAAGAAGAAATGAGTTGGATAATGGGTTGACCTTCAATTCGACCCAACCCAACCCAATCTATTAACAACCTTAGATGTAGGGAAGACTAGAGGAGAGAACTCAATAAAAAGGAAGGAAAGATGTAGTAGTAGTAACATGTCGTCTGTTTTGACCTACACAGGATGGACTTAGTCTAACATGTACACTGAGTTGATTGACATGCTGAAATGAGTTGACACCCCCCGAACATTAAGTACTTCGCGTTTTACCCTATAATGTTGTGTCGCCTAGTTCGCCAACACGTGTTGATGTTAAAAACTATGTTTTTGACCTATTTTATATATGGTAACGTGTCATTCTATTTTTATTCATGATCAAGTCTTAGGTCGTTAGCAATTGTCTTTATCTAAAGCTTTTATTTTCAACCACACCTCTCCCTCCCAACCCCCATCCACTCATGTGCGAATCCATAATCATCATTCTCACCCTCTTTTATGATATCATAATTGATGAGGCAATGGGTAAATGCATGAAAAATTGTTATTCTATAATTTGGATGGCAAAAGAAGGGGAGGTGCACATGGTTTGTAAAGGGTTGTACATGCACATCTATATTTTGCATCTAGTTTCAAATAATTTTGAGATTATTCATAGTTACAAAGCTAAAAAGATATTGATACTTACTTTATGCAGGACGATCGAACAATGGCTGCTCGCTTAGCTAATACAATGTCTTATTCCTTTAAAGGAAGACCTGTACAGGTACCAATTGAATTCCATCACGAAATGATAATTGTGGTTATTTGTGCATGATGCTGATTAGAGTCTAACTGCAGGGTCGCATATTTCAAGGAAAGGAGCCACCACAATTTATTGCACTCTTTCAACCCATGGTTGTTTTGAAGGTATTTCTACTTAAATTTTTGTTTATAGTTTGGCTTTTCTTAGTTTACCAACTTTAACCTCCTTCATCTGAAACCAGGGGGGTATCAGCTCTGGTTTCAAGAAATCTATAGCAAAAAGGAACATGACGGATGAAACATATACTCCTGATGGTGTTGTCTTGATTAATATTTCAAGCACATTGGTGCATAACAATAAAGCAGTTCAAGTTGATGCCGTACGCTTGTTCTTTTTGATCAGTGTCTTTATCTTATTTGCTGAAAACTTCCGTATTGTCTTGTTTCGTATGTCATCTTTGAGCAAATAATACTGTACTTTTATTATGGAAGGTACTTAAAAATCAGTTCTACTTGCTTTATGATTTATATTTTAATAAGTATCCCCCTAATTTAAATGTGTACATGCTACTGTAATTTAGAAATTGTAACTTCTAGTGTCCAAATTACTGTACCTCTTGGTAATGTTTGAGTAAAGACTAGGTTTCTTAGATTGAAAGACTAATCACTGGCTCATGTACTGATGTGGGACAATCTTGGATTGGAATTCCACACAAGTTGGGACTCCAATCCCAAACACAAGAACACAAAAGATAAATCTCTGGATTCATTTTATTCATTAATAAAATACAAAATAAAATAGAAAAGGTTTCGTCCTTTCGTAGGAAGTAAAACAAACTATCATAACAAAAGACTAAAGCACTCTTAATAATAAAATAAATAAATGTCCTAACTAATGGTAAAATCGGTGATGCACATAAGTTTGTAATGGACGGTTGAGATTCCCATCATCTACTGCCGGCCACATATAGGTTGGTAGGTTTCCTCAAGCAGGCTGGGTAGGGCCCACTCTGCCCTTGTCAAAATGGTTTCAATTTTCATTTGCTTCCTTCAGCCAATTGGAAAGTACACTTGTTTCAACAGCTGACCTAGCTGGAAATAGTTTTTAATCCTAAGAACGAAGTAACCCAGATGGGTACACTTCACATTACTTGCCTTTCCCAACCATAGTTCTTGCTTCCTAGAAGTGGCATTGTGGGTGGCATTCACCAATTGAAGGTAAATGGTAGATGTCTAGTTTTTGACTTGCTAAGAATCCAGTTAGACTTTTATTTCGCCATCCCTCATTTTGACAATTTACATTGCTTGACTTATTGTCTAAGAAGAGAAACAAATAGTAGTGCTTGCTTGTGGATTCTGGATGTACTGAAGTTGCATGGCTACAACTAATTTGATCAACCAATAATTCAATGGTGTTGACAGAAGACTAAACTTGAGCAACATTCCTATTGTTTACAATTTGTCGTTGCCTTAATAAGAAACATCTGCACCAAGTATGGTGGATGATGGACGAACGTGAAGTCATGTACAACCTTAAATTGACTAATGCATACACTCTGTTTTTGATATTGCCTTTTGTAATTTTATTATGTAATTTACTCATTCATTTTGTGTTGAAAAATAAAATATTGAATGGACAAATATTCCTATACGAATTTCATAAAATTTCTTCAACCTTGATAACAAATTTCCTCTTGTGTTTGGTGATATACATATATAAAGTTTCCATGATAGATTTCAGTACAATTGGCTTTTGACACTCTTGTTCAGGTAGCAACATCTCTAAGCTCGACTGACTGTTTCTTATTGCAATCTGGATCTTCTCTTTTCATCTGGCAAGGGAATTCAAGCACCGTTGAGCAGAAGCAATGGGCTGCAAAAGTTGCAGAGTTTCTCAAGGTATGCATGAAATTGTTGTTGCATTGACAATTTTCAATAATTGCATGAGTTCTATTTTAATGATGGTTCTTTCCTATAAGTATTGTAACGACCGACGTTGCTATATCTAAGATTTCATTAGCCTAAATAAATTAAACACAATAAAATACTTAATTTAAATAAATATCTAAAGGTTAATAAAGTATTTAACTACTAGGAACCTACAATAGACGACTATGTGACTCTTGTTATATGCATTAGTGATGAAAAATCGATACTTATTTGCACCAACAACTAAAAACCAAAGAAAACGCACATGAGTAACTAATTAAAGTCATCCAATACACATCCTACAAAAAACTACATAATACCAAAATGGAAATCTCGGTAAGAATCAAATCGGATCAAAACACATATATCAAACCATTCAATTTTCTTTTAAAACACCACTATCTTAAGACCATGGTCATCATAAATACGGATCCCATTGGCCATAATCCGACAGAAAGCTGTAATGCCACATAGGCAAAAAACTTAAGACCACTTTGACTAAAACCACAAAACTTCGAACCGAACAGACACAAAACCACACTGAATCACGTTGTACAGCGTTAAGCAACCAACTTTAGTTATAAGCAATCAACGAAATGTACTGCACTGTAATGAATCAGTCACTCTGTGAGGAGTCACAAGTCTATTCCGAAACTTCTCTCCTCGATAGGACCCTCACAAGACTAATTACACAAGAAAGTTGCTTATTCTCCTTGGACAAGCTATCTTCTTTTAAGACAACACCACAAGGTACCTCTTCTCAGTGTCCTAGTTCAGTATTCCGAATCACTAGAGGCTCTTTACCTTTAGGCTCAACTAGCACCTACAAATCTCGATACTCGACTTGTATAGCATATTATGTCTAGTTACACAGAGGTTTTGTACCTTTTGGTTCCGTTGTCGTGATATCACTAGGTCCAAACAGTACCTTGAGTCTTGACATCTGGGACAAACGAAATGTCATACCTACGAATCGAATCAATACCTGGACTCACGGATTATAATCTTAGTTTTGTGGATGACAATCTAGGAATATCATATCTCTAGAATTCAACGAATACTTGCTTGCAACCTCCTAGTCTTAGGCTCTCAACTTAAGTGACGTGATTGATCACCTAGGAATGTTACATTTCCTGGTCCTAGCAACGCAGTTGTCTGATTTTTTGGTTCATCACAAACCACAAAAAACTCTTTTCAAAACCAATCCCACGTTTTCCTCATAACTATTTTCAAAATATCTTTATATCACAAGATTATCTACTAGATAAGCACACTATTTAACAACATTTAAAACACCAAAAGCCAAGCCACGACCCATCAAAACAGTTCTAGGTCCACTACCAGGCCCAAAACGCGGTGGTGATCTGCAATAGCAACTCGTGGTTGCAATCCGTGGTGGATACTCGTGGTTGACCCTTAGAAATCTGGAGTAGGAAAATCAGTAAGAAATGTAACGATCAATCCAAAACCAAAAATCTCAATCCGTCCTCCACACCAAACCAAACTTGGCATATGATATATCAAAATGTAGAAAATCATGCATTCTATTATTTGACACTAAAAATACAATATTTCATAGCAAGAAACTCACGAATTTCTTAGTAAAACCAATAGGTGAATAGTATAAATCAAAACTAAATAATCGCTACCAAAATTCCACAGTTTATCCAAAAATTACCAAACAAGCTCTGTCATTTCAAGATCACTATGAGGATCACAAATATATAAATTTCATGCCAAAAAGAGAAGATTGATGGGGTGTGCACCTTATAAGCAATGCACAGATCACTCGTTGGCGACCTCCACACAGATTGCCGACGACCCCTCTCGCTTCCAATCGGTCACACACAAACTCCTCAAGCTTGTAGGACCATCAGCATGATGACTGGAGCTCATTGCCTTTGTACGGGCACAAGGAGATGTTTGGTTGCTGAAGCTTAGACGCTCTCCCTCACCACCCTTTGTTTGTCTCTCTTTCTCTTCGAATGAATGGAGGACGAGGAGAAGAGCAGAGGTAGAAGAAGGAGAAGAGGGCAAGGAAGATTCTGGAGTTCTCTCGCTCTCACTTTGCAGTCGGGAGGAGGGAGGGATGAAGAATCTTGGGCACGCCTCACTCCTTATATAGCCACGAGCTTGTGGTAGGTGGTGTGCATGCATCGATGAGTCAGAGAGTGCTTACAAGAAACTATGAGTCCACCGCCTAGCTAGCACTCATGCAACACGTGGCCACCAACTCCTGTACACCAACAACGCACACACACACGAATACGAGCATAGTGTCACACACAAAAATCAAGGCGCAACACTCAAGCCCAAAAATGCAACCCACTGAATTAACTGGAGCAGTGCCACAGATACATGGTAAGAATCCGTGCAAGCATTATGTATAGGAAATATGCAGTAGGAACACACACATCCAGTTAAATTCAGTAACCAAATCAATAAATACTACCAAATCACTAACTGCTTAGCTATTTGAATGAGGCATCGCGTTAGTAACACCTGTGTACAGTTAAAATTCATTAATTTGAATAATTAACAAGGCAAATGAATTTGCAAGTATTACAAGTATTAACAATAATCTTCCAAGTCTATGGTGCATCACTTAGTTATAATATATACTTTACGTATGATTTTAATTACCTAATTTTGAAGTAAACTAGATGCAAGATATAATGTTGAACTTGGATTACAAATATAGTGAACCTGTTAAGCAAATGCAACTATTTGGAGATGATAGTAGCATTCCCTTGGCATTTTGAGTTCAAGACTGTTAATAATCAGAATGGATTTTTGAAACAAATAAGATTGAAGTTTAAGGAGCTGAAAAACATGGAATCATGAGATTCATTTTTTCATCTATCTCTGCTTGAAGTTTTCTATATTCAGGAAATCAATAATATAGAGTATATCAGTGGTGCAAGTTGTTCCACCCTCTCTTATTACTGCTTTACCCTGGATTTCAGCTTATAAGCAACTCTGGCAGCTCATTTGCCCTCATAAACATTTTTAAACGTACTCAGCCAAGAGTAATGGAGTATCATCTACATGTTGCACTATATTCAGTTAAATGAAATATGAGGTTCGTTCATGGAATATGCTGTTGCACGATCAATGAGTATCTTTTTCGGAAAGACAAATCTCATTCAAATTATTAATTGGTGGTTGTCGTCATATGCTATATATGGACAGCAGATAGGTTCACCTTTCTGATGTTATGAACAGCAACTCTCTCACCTTCCCATTCAGCTTTAATCAAGTTTTGATGGAGTTGATTAACATCTGGTTCTGTCTTATCCTATTCACATATGTCCCACTCTGTATGACCTCTGGAATTTTCTGTTGTAGCCTGGAGTTACTGCCAAATTTGCAAAGGAGGGAAAAGAGGCATCTTCCTTCTGGTTTGCCCTTGGAGGAAAGCAAAGCTACACTAGCAAAAAGGCAGTACAGGATACAAAAAGAGATCCACATTTGTTTACCTTTTCATTGAGCAAAGGTCACGGTGTTATTTTGCTGATTATATATAGTTTATTGAAGATGCATGGTTTGAAATGAGTTTTGTACATTATTTTTTCATGTACTGTGATTGTTTTATCTAAACTGTTCCTTTTGTCTTTGCTGTTGGATCTTCAGGAAAACTAGAGGTTTGTTATGACCTAAACATTTCTCTACCTGGTACATTCTATGTTTATTTTTGCATCTTACTCTCCACTTTCTGCTTCATCTCCCTGCTCACCCTTCTGTCAGGCGTCTGAAGTTTGTAACTTCTCTCAAGATGACCTATTAACTGAAGATATACTGATACTTGATACTCATGCTGAGGTATTTGTTTGGGTCGGCCATTCAGTGGATGCCAAAGAAAGGCAGAATGCATTTGATGTTGGACAGGTAGCGATACTGATGTTCTATCTCTTTTATTGTATACAATAATTCTCCTTTTTTTGCATCTAATATATTTTTTTTGGGCAGAAATATATAGATCTTGCTGTGTCTCTGGATGGGTTATCTGCAAATGTTCCTCTTTACATAATTACTGAAGGAAATGAGCCATGTTTTTTTACCACATACTTTTCATGGGATAACAGGAAGGCAACTGTATGTCCTAGATTTTTTTTCCCTATCTTATTACCTGGTATTATGCATATTATTTCTTGTTTGATACTAAAATCATTTTCACTAATGAGAAATTTTCGTAAAATAAATTAAATACAAATGTAACTACTGTCCAGCATAGAGTTTGTCTTTATCAGGATGTTAAGCAGTGGCTGAGGGAAATAATAGACTTAATTCTATGATTTCAGTTGTCCAATCAATATCAAAAGTTATAAGGGGCTGGTAGTCTATTGTTTTTATAAGGGTAAGATGCAGGAAAGTATTGACCAAATGCTTTTTCTGCTTGTTATTGTTTTCCTATCACTAGACACCATGAATTATTATTACTGTTTAAAAAACTAATAGATGGCGGAAATTGTTCTCTCTTTTTTTTCGCTCTTAGGTGTTTTTTTAAGTGTAAGTACCATAAATGAAGGTAGCGTTTGGTAACTATGAGATGGGAAGAAACTGCCATATTATTCATTTTATAACTAAAGATTATAGTCTCCTGTATATAAAAGAATACATATTTAACCTATAAGTAACCTATTCAATGAATAGCACAACGATTCGTATAAGGATCTATTTAATTTAACATTTTGCTTCAAACTGAAACATCTAATATGCATAACTTGCTACATAATGATTCTTTATATTATTGATAAAAAAAACTACATAACTTGAAATAAATGAAAGTAGTAGTTTCTCAAAGGTTCCACTCAAAATAATCAGACTGCTGCATCAACACATGTGGACATACCAGGTCCAAACAATAGAGACGATGTAAGATCTGAATGCCATAAAAGACATGAATAAGATATGAATATGGATAATAGCTTTCTTTCCTTCTTCTCTCACATTCTCTTCTCCCTTTCCCTCTTTTCCTACATTCGCTCTCTCCATTTTTTGATTTTTTCTTCTTCTTTCACTTTTTGTCTTTTCTCTCCTCACTATTGCTTCTTCATCCTCCTGCTTTATCCCGACGCTCGACGTGTTCTGGACGACGACGTTGGACTACTTTGACATCTTTGGGTGTCTCGGCGAGCAAGGCAGAGGAGGCAGTGAAGTTTTACAAGGAGGCGTTCGGAGTCAAGGAGGTGAAGTACGTGAATCACCCAAAGAGGAAGGTGGATCAGGACGTCCCGCTCCTGCTGTGCACCAAGCTCAAGATCGGAGCTACCAGGATGCCCATTTGTGACCAGCCCGAGGACTCCACCACTGCAAAAATTGGTTCAAACGTGGACGCGGGGATCATCTTCTGCTTGGAGACATTAGACGATGGGGCTGGACGATAGCAAGTGTGCTGCTGATGGCAGTTCGGCAGGAAGGAAGGCTGAAAACGACGACGTCGGCGACAGGACTGGACAATGGCAAGTGTGTGGCGACAGTACGGGTAGGACCTCTCCTTCTTCCTTTCCTTTTTTCCCTTTTTTTTTATATGTTGGATGGTTGATTGTTGGAGAAGAGAGATCAAGGCTATCGACGTCGATGAATGGCCTGAGACACGAACGACAGCTTTGGGGGATTGTCCTGCCCCTATCGACGGGATTGGAGGCATTAGAGGGGCCAGACTGCCCCTACCGGTGGTACTAGAGGGGTTAGAAGCCTTCGACGGTGAGACGGGAGGGCTTGCCTTGCCAGTAGGGCTTGGAAGGCCCTACTGGAAGGTTAGTCGACGGTGGAAAGGCCTGTTGTCGCCACCAGTGGGGCTGGATTGCCTTGCTGGGGCTGATGACACATTTAGAGGGCGAAGAAGGTGGGTCGGGCCGCGTGGAAGGTGGCTGACGGCACTGGAAAGACGGCAAAGGAGACAATAGTGGGAGCACACAAGGCTGGCGACGCAAGAAACTGTGGGAAAGACACCAGAGTTGATTTACGAGGAGACATTCGTTGACGGTTGGAAGGAGTTTTCACAAGATCAATGGCGACAGAACAATTTAAATCTAGGCTTGCCGACAATGGACTTGGTCAGATCTGTACCTCATAGTGGCAGATCAAACTTTGAATAGGAAAGGAGGACAAGAAAGGGAAAGTTTCCCCATGGATCCGCTGCTATTAATGGTAATGTTGCATCGGAGGTCCACCAACGACAGTGGTAGTTACTGTGCACACACTCTCTTTTTCTCTCAAATTTTAGGAGTTTTCCTGAACTCTGGTACCATGTGAGATGGGAAGAAACTACTATATTATTCATTTCATAACCAAGGATTATAATCTCCTATATATAGGAGAACACATACTTAATCTACAGGTAACTTATTCAATGGATAACACAAAAATCCATATGAGGATCCATTTAATCTAACAGTAACGATTTTTCATTTCCAACGTTTTAAAAAAGCCAACTCATGCATTTTTTTGCTGTAAACAACTTACGAGATAAGATGAAGAATTATGTTTGGTTGCATTACAAAATAAATACTTATTTTTTATCTAAAATGACCAAGTAGCCCTTCATATGCTCCTCTCTCCATCTCCTCCTCCTCGACATCACCTTCTCCTCCTCCTTCTCCCTCCTTCCCTATTGAAAATTGCCTCCTCTCTCCCTCCTTATCGGTGTCACAACATCTTCTTCTTCTTCTTCTCCTCCTCTGCCCCCATCTCTCCTCCTCCTCCTCATCTGCCCCTCTCTCTCCTCCTTGTCCCCACCTCCTTTGCCGCTGTCGCCAACTCCCCGACCACATCACCCGTCCCCCTTGAGAACTTGATCTCCTTGTCTGTTCACATCTCTCCTCCTCCTCCTCCTCCACCTCGTTCTCTCCTCCTCTCGGATTGGAACGGCCACTCTCCTCATTTCAATGCCTACGTTGACTTTGCCCGTCCCACTACCACCACCTTGTAGGCCTCTTGGTCCTTCGTCGCCTCGCTCGTTGACCTGTCCTCCCTTTGGTCTCAGTTTGAGGCAAAGCTCAAGCTAGTGGTGTTCCACGGGGTCCATCTCGGGAGTGTTGACGGGAATGGTGTCTTTGCTACCCTCAACAGGTAGCATAGGTTCCAGGTTGCACTCTAGTAGGTCGCTGGGAGTGGGAGTGGTGGGAAGAGGGAGAGGAAGAAGAAGAGCAGTTAGGAAGAAGAAGAACTCATGTATAATATTACATTTTCAACGAGGACAATATAGGAAATAAATGGAAAAAGATCCATCACTTTCAAAAAAACTGCCTCTTATGGCCTCTTTTTTCAGCGTTTTTGATGAGTTTTACACATGACAAAAAAGTTAGACAAAAAAGCTAGTATTTTTGAATAAGTTAGCTTTTTTTTGTACGTTTGGTTCAATTTTTTCTTCATAAGTGATTATTTCTAATAAACTATAGAAAATAGTTATTACCAAACACTACCTAAGTCTCAATTTCTACTAATTAAAAATAAAAAGAAGGGAAGGGGATATCATAATGCCAAACAAAGGTTTGAGAAACTCAATGACACCATTCCACTATTCCTGAACAACTTGGAAGAGTACCGACCTTTTAATCGGGAAACAAACCTGTATATTTCGGAAAGCACTTGAAATCCTCATGATTCCCTGGAATTTCAGCATCTAGCACTAAAATCTGTCGAATGTAGCCAACACATTTTTGAGGAATTTCCTCATCCTTGCTTAAGACGATTCCACTACTTGTGTTGAAATTTTGTATTTGAAAATGCCCTGTTAGGTTATCACTGGAACTTCTGTTTGGTTGTAATTCAGTATTAGACTTTCAAACTGGACTGATACATGAATTGTTGATTATATGTTGTTCCCTGTCATTACGGAGTAAAAAGTTTAATATAGTTGGTGCTCTAGTTTTCATGTTTTTCTTTAGGATGCTTTAGTGCTCAGTGTTCACCGTATGCTAGCAAACACATGCTATATTGCAGTCCCATATCCTTGTAGTAGTCCTTCCTCCTTAATATCGTACAAAATCAGTTATAATTCTCCTATCACATTTCATTTATTAACATCTATGCATTCTACGTGCTCACTGGGACGATTAGTTGCATTGGTTTTGCATGAAAATGGCATCTGAGTAGTTTTTCTCATGGTTAATCATGATAAAGACTCTTGACAAGTCATAACTTACCAGTATATGCATAAATTAATAATCTGAAACTGTTGGGAATGTCCATTGCGAATGTCACTTTTTGGGAATGTATGTAATAATCTTCAATTGGGTCAGGTTGTCGGATTGTGATGCCCTGATTAATCAACAGATGTAATAAAAGTTGTTGGAGTCTTGATAGTTTATGGGAGGTTGTTAATGGTGACACAATCCAACAGCTCCACCATGGTCGTCTGAGGATGTATCTTGTGGCAGCACACTCAAGTGCAATAGTTCGGTGTTAGAGTCAAAAAGCAAGAGATGGCGAGATTGGATGAGGTTGAAGCTTTCAGGAAGCTGCTGAAAAGAAGAGATCTCCACCTTGTGCGGAGACATGGAGGAGGGCCATAGGACCTTACACAGAGACATGGAAAAGGGCCATAGATTTGTGTGACAAGAAATTGCAGGGTGTCTTGGCAATTGGAGCAAGGTGGCAGTAGAGGAGGAAGTGAATCTGGCAGATTGGAGATTGGAGTAAGGTGGCAGTAGAGGAGGAAGTGAATCTGGTAGGTCCTATATCCATCTTTTTCTATGCAGAATTTAGTGAAAGTTTTGAATTTAAAGTTCCCTATGTCTGATGAACCAAAGAACCGAAGAGAAGGATTTTTATGGCTCAAAGGTGTTTTGAGTTTCATCAAACACGAGAAGCACAGAAAGTGGGAATGACATCATAGTACTTAGATGATGATGCCCTAGAATGATATTAGTAGTTTTCAAGCCAGCAAGAACAAGCTACTTGGAGAAGAATTTGTGGATGCACTAGAGGCAACGGAACTTCTTTTAAAAGTATTTATAAAATTAAATATAGAGAGAGTTCTGCTTAACTTCTAAGTCCCTCCTACTTTAGAGCAAATGGAAGGGATTCAGTCAACTCTTTGAAAGTACATGTGATGCCATCCTTCACTCTTTGGTTACTAACCACCCTGTTTGGTCAATGCTAGCTCAACTCTTAGGTCACACTCGCTCAGTGTGGACAAGGGGCATGACTCTCTGCTCTTCTTTCCTTACTGCTCAGTTTGTGCCGTTCGATGTGCTCAGATGGTTCTACTTCATGCTTGGTGACAGGATTCTGAAATCGCCTTGAGCACAGGGTTTAATGTATCTCCTTTATCAGTTATAGGGTCGAAGGCCTCTTTGACCACCAGGTGGATACTTGACATGTTCCCCTTCTTCTAGGTTCATCACAAGGGAAATGAAAGACAAGATTGGCTTTCCTAATGATTGGAGATGCATGAATGTGATGCGTACCAAAAAGTTAGCAATTCCTGACGTTAACCAGTAAGACAATAGGAGATCTGATAGATTCTTATGGTTCTCGATGGTGATAAAGCACCTTGGCCTGACGACTTTAATGCTTTGCACTTTGCTTTGGTCTTGCATCCATCTTTTAATTCATCATTTTCTTGTTTGAATAATTAGACCTTTCATCTCCTGAAGTAGCTTGCTTTGGGACATAATTTCTGTCTTGCCACTTTGATGGCATCTTCGATTTGAAAGAAATTGAATGAGGCTGTTGCGTGGACTACGTCTTTGGCATAGCTAGGAAAATTCCTAAATATTGGAGTGGTCCGACTTCGAAGAGAGAAGGAAGGAAATACCTATTTCCAATGAAGCCAATCTTGGAAGCTTTCTGGCTAAGCATTTGAAGTTGGATGTTCAAGTAGGGAAAGAATGCTATAAAAGAAAAGCAAAACTGAACGAGTCAGCATAGGATAGGATAGAAAGCTCTCCATCCGTTTGTAAGTAGCGACAACCGCCCTACGGGCTACAACTCTCTTAACCAAGCCATTGAGTCGTTGTCTCATTCTCCATCATGCATGTAGTCATAGATGGGATTCTCCCACTACTTTGGAGCTTATAGTTTCATGTTCTATTCACTTCCCTTTAGGGGTTCTTATTACCTTTTCCTTACCTTTTCCCCTATGTTCCATTGGGAAATAGGGCCTCTTTTTTCCACGATGGAATTTCTTTAATCGAGAAGAGTAACTACCTTCAACAACTACGTTTGCTCTTCGTGGGCTTTAAAACCTCCCTCATTTGTTGAATAAAGGGGCTTTCACCTATTAGGGATTTGGTAAAGTAGAGGATTGAGATTTGGACCAAAGGAGAAAATTCTATGAGTTCCTTGGTCAAGCTTCATCAACAATCTACACGTGAAAAATGTTGAGTAAAAGAAATTTATGAAGTTATTGTGTTAACAAAAGAATTCAATTTCCTATACATAAGAAAACACATACTTAACCTAGAAGTAATCTAATAAACAGATAGTAATTAGATCCATACGAGGATCCTATAACTTTAACACTTCATCTCAAGTTGGAGCATACAAATCAATCGTGTTCAGATTGTTACATATAGACTAGTAGTGACTTAAAGGGCACTACTTTGATAAATACATTCGTAAGTTGAGTAAAGGAAGATTTATAAGGAATTGTGCTTTGCCTATTGAGAATTGTATTTCTTACAAAGTGACAATCTACCTCGATATATTTGGTTCTCTTATGAAATACTGGATTATTGGCTATAGAAATAGCAGCTTAATTGTCACAGTGCATAGGCATGGATTCATCTTAAGGAAACTCAATCTCTATCAAAATGGTTTTAATTCATATCATCTCACAAACTCTATAGGCCATAGCTCTGTACTCAGCTTCTGCATTAGACTAGGACACTACGTTTTGCCTTGTTTCTCCATGTGACTAGATTTCCTCCTGTAAAAGTACAATAGCCTAAGGTTGACTTCCTATCTCTTCTGTCATCTACATAACTAAATCTGAGTATCTAACAACTTTTTTATGTCCATTACACTTGTAAAGGAAGCCTCTACCTGGAACTTCTTTCAAGTAAGCCAATATGTGTAAGGAAGCTTTCCAATGAACCAATCTGGGTTTGTGCATAACTTGGTTGATTAACCCAACTGCAAAAGTGATATCTGACTGTATCATAGTGAGATATATTAACTTCCTAATTAGTCATTTGTATCTCCCTGTGTCTTCAAATAGTTTAGATGACTCATCACAAAGATCAAGACTAGGATTCAAGGGAGCATTTTCTTGTTTGTAGCCTAGCAATCCTATTTCTCGTAGCAAGTCAAGTACATATTTCCTCTGAGATAACATTATTCTGTCTCTTGCATGAGCAATCTCAATTCCTAAGAAATAACAAGGACAACCCAAGTCTTTCATGACAAAATGTATTTTTAAGAATGTTCAGCTCTATTCAATTCTTGCATTGTTACTTCTAATCAGTAGGATTCTTTATGACAAAATATAAGACTGTTCTGCCCTTTGGTATCTTCCACACAAATATTGAGTGTAAATCTATGTTGGATTATCTAAATTATTATAAAACCATGAATAATTGTGATATTGTGTAATATGGTTTATTAATAGATAATCATTCTGTTTCTGGCTTTGTATGTGTGTGCTTCTCTCTCTAGATGATTGTGTTGGCTTGATTTCCCTGATGTAGTGGCATTCCAGCTTGTTGTGGCTTCCGTGTGTGTGCATCTGGTCAAACCATGCATAGTGACCATTCATGTGCTTGTTTTCTTCTCCTTTTTCTTTCTTTCCTTCTTTGACTCACGAGCTTACACCACTCATCCCGTCTCCTCCTTGTCAGCTGTGGGAAACTGTTGGTGGTCGATGGGATTCGAGGGTGGTAGGGGAGAGGAGAAGATAAAGGGTGGCAGAGGCTATGACTTTGGAGCATCTTGAGCACGAGTCAGTAGGGAAACCAGTGGAAGAGTGTGAACCAAAGAGAGAGGGCTAGAGGTGGTGGAGGTGTCGAAGCTTCGTTGGAGGATCGGGAGACCCGAAGTCTGCGGGAGGAAAGGGAGAGGTTCGTCGGTGAGTGCGTGGCTCGTCGGAGAGGTACGCGTCCCTCTTTCCTCTCTGTTTATGTGTTATGAGTAAAATAGGTAGAAAATCATGATAAATAGGATTAAATCATGAAAAATGATGGAAATGATATCAATGAGTAGAAATGCATGTCTCGGAGTGATTTATACCATATTTGTGAATTATGGTGATTTATTGTGGATTTTTGATGTTTAATGGAGTATGTGTTACAACGTTTGTTTTGAGCTCTTTGTGTTTGTGATTTTATTCTGAGAGCTATGACTAATGGATTTAGATAAAATTTGTCCCAATTGCTAGTTGTAAATCCATAAATTCATTTTTGTAAATATATATACATTTTTAATAAATTTATTTCTGGATTGGTGTTACTGTCTCAAGGTTTATTTGTGTGGTTTTTAGACTTGGGTCTCGTGGACTGGTTACTGTGCTTGTGAATCCTATGCGTGTCCCTATGTGGTTTTGGCACTGTGCGTGTGGCATGTGCTTATGGGCCCCTGTGTTGGCTCGGGTGTGTGTGTCGGTTGGTGGTGTGATTGGTTGCTGGCTCGTGTTTTGGAGCTAGTAGGTGTGGCTAGAGATTGAGTCGAGGTGGTCACGTGCATACATTGAGGGTCAGTTAAGCACCTGCATATCTTTCCCGATGCGTGGGTATTTTAGTAGCACTGACATGCACTTTTTCCCCACCACTTCCTCTTCTTTTTCCTCTCCTTCCCGCAGATGCCAACACCTCTCCTCTCTTTTTCTCCCCAAGCTGTCGATGCTCCATCTCCTCTCCTCCACCTTTCCCTTCCCTCCCACTCATGCCCCCACTCCCTCCTCACCCTCGCACTCACCCTTCCTCTTTCGTCTCTCATTCTCTCCTTCCCTTGTTTCTCCTTTACGGGTGTGCTCGAGAGAGAGAGTAGAGGTCGGCGGTGGTGTGTGGCTGTGCGGCAAGGTTCCTTGGGGTGCGTGTGGCTTTAGAAGCCGTGGGCACGCCGGTGGTGCAGTGGTCAGCCAGATTTGGGCGTTGGGTCGTTGGAGAGTGCGTTTCAAGTACACACCTCCAACTCAATGTGTAGAAATCTTGTAAAATGGTAGAATACTTAGAATGCGTGTAATCTAGATTAAATTTAATGTCTGGAATTTATTGAGAATTTATTGTAGTATTTATGACGTTGAATACCTTGTAGTGGGGTTTTTAGATTTTCTGCGCACCTTGGTTTTGTGATTTTATTCCTGAAGCTATACTTAATGGATTCTGGTTTTGTTTTGGAGATTGGGAGTAGACTCGGAGGTCTACAATATATATTTTTGGGTGGAATTTTTGATGGTCATTTTGTAGGTCCGCCATTAGCTCCAAATTTGGGTGAAATTTTTGGTTCTCTGTTTTTTAGGCTTTCTGGTTTTTAACAGAATAGTAGGTGCATGAGCCACATGTGCGACCAAGATGCATGGATTTGATAGGGATTATTTTGGTTTTTTTTTGTGATTTTGAGTATTTAAAATGCATGTTTAATGTTTATGTTTGCATGGAAATGAATTACATGTTTTAAGAATGTGTTCTGAGTTTTTATGATAAATATGGTGACTTTTGAGAAAATGGTTTTCAAAGGAATGTATCGGTCCATTTAGGAAATGGTTTTTCCTAGGACACTATGGGACCCTGTTATCGGGATTAAGGAATGTGACGATATTCTCGGATTGGGTCAAGATACCTGAGACTGAAGTTCCTCAGGTCTTGGAAGTACGAGATTCTTTGACTGTCGTTTCAATGCTAGAATTGAGGTCCATGGGTTGAGGTGTTTGTGGCATGACGGGGAGGTGTGAGACTTTTGCTGTCGTCAGGAGTACTGAGGCTCGGGTGTCATTGTGTGTGGAGGTATGAGACTTCCTTTTGAGTACCGTGTGGAAGACGTTGTGAGGAGGCGTACCCTGTAGTAGCCAGTGCATGTGGGACACGTGTCCAATAGTTGGTAGCATCATGAGAGACAGGACTGCTTTCCCAAGAAGGGTTGGCTTTGTGAGGATTCTATAGGTAGGAGAATTACGAGACGGTGATCGGCTACTGCATGGAGTGGCATACCATGACAGTACAATGCACTTCGATGGCTGTTTGTGGTCAGAGTTGGTTACTTAGTGTCGGACATCCCGACTCACTGTATGTGGTTTTGGCTATTGAGAACCTTGCTTGTAGTTTTGAGCTAGTAGAGTCCTGCTTGTTATTTTGGTCGGTGTAGATCATGTTTTCTTGTGGCCTTGGCCAGTGAGGGCCTTATTTCGTAATTTTCGACCTGTTGGACTCAAGTTGCTGGTTTTGGTGGATTTAGAGAAAATGATTGTGAAATGATATTTAAAGGAAATAATTATTGTTTTGTTTTCCATTATTTTGTGGAATACTTGTTGAGTGATTTTTTGTCACTCATGTATGGCCTTTGTTGCATATGGGTTTACATAGACTTATGGGATTGATTACTTTGAAACCTTCTCTCCAATTATTCGCCTCAATTTCATCAGAATCCTTCTTTCTTTGGTAGTAAATCCAAGATAGCCTCCAAATCCATTTAAACTACTTCTACTAAGCATGCATAAAGGATAGTTGTTCAGGGTGTTGGACGTTATAGGCTTTGCGTCTTACATAAGATGCAAGGAAGTCTACATCTTACACCCAGAATTCCTATTCTTAACTAAATCTTCTAAGAAACTACCATGCACATTTATTAACTAATCTAGGAATTGAAATGAGAGGGAAACATCATATAATCTACTGCATGCCACAATTATCCATATTTTAATCAAAATTAACACTATACTAAAAGGAAAACATGCAGTTACAACATGCAGGTGTAGGACGCATGGTTCATAAAATCGAAACGTGTTGACGAATTTTCGCCGACACATGTCTGAGTTTCAAATGGGGGAAACGATATTTAATAGAATATCTTCGTTTATTGTATGTCCGTGAGTGTGTCGTGTGTGTTGTACGTGTCGAGAGACAAGCAGAAATTTCAACATTGTAAAAACACGTATCGACTGACACCCTTACCATCAAATACTTATACGGACGAAACGACAGCAAAGAGTCATCTTCCTTCCACACTTCCTATCTCTCGTGCCCTCTGCCCCTTCGCTCCTGTGTCGCTGTGCGAGTGTGGTCTCCTTTGCCTCCTTTCCTCCAGCCTCCTCCGCCGTTCGTGTCCTCCGTGCCTCTGGCCTCTGTGGTGTATGCCCGTTCCCTTCCGTGCCCCCACCCATTCCCTCCCATGCTGTTGTGCTAGTGCGGTCAGTGTGCTCCGCCGTGCCTCCAGCTTTCAAGCCTCTACGCCTTCCATCGCCTCCTGTGCCCTCTGTCATGTTAGTAACATCTTAGAAGTGGATACAACAATGTTAGTAGGTGTAAGTCATGTTTAATTGTCATTCGTGATTAAATGAAAGAGTTACTAAAGGACACAAAATCCAAGAAAAGTGATAGGACGAAAAGAGATGAAAGATTTAAACAGATTATGTTTGATGGAGGAGAGCATGAGTCCATTGTTGTACAGATTCAGATGATGATATAGTATAACCTTTAGATTGTCAAACTCAAGATGAGAGTAACATGTATAGGAGAGTTATAATGGAGTCAAGAAATGAAGAATGGGATAGAGAGTAAATTCAGAAATTCCATGGTTCTAAAATTGTTAGAGGAAGTGGAAGTGACAATGGTAGTACACAGAAAGATAAGGGTAAATGCATTGCAGGAATGCTTAAAATATACAGTCAAAGGTATGACAATCCAGATTCAACAACACGTAGAACTGAAAAGTCGAAGCAGAAGACTATTAAAGACATGTTTGGAAATACTAAAGAGAAAGATGGTCAAGCTGTGGTCAAATACATGTTTTTTAATGCTATTCTGGCGAATACTACAAATGGAATGCTACAACATATGCTTGATATAACGGCCAGAAAAGATACAGAAGTAAAAGCATCAACTGATTATGATATAATGAACAAGTATCTTACATTAGAAAAATAGGAATTAGAAAGCTATATTGACAGCTTGAAACTACAATGGTCAACCTATGAGATCACTATTATGTGTGATGATTGGACAAACACTAAGAAACAGATTATCAACTTCATGGTCTATTGTGATGGCCACATAATTTTTTTAAAGTCCATTGATGCTTCTGATGTTATCAGAGATCATAGATATCTCTATAAACAAATAATGGAAGTCATTAAGCAACTGAGACCGTCAAATGTGGTTCAGATTGTCACTGATATGGCAGTAATTTAAAAAAAAACCGATGAAAAAGTTTTATCCAAGTATTCTATCTGTTTGACACTATGTGTTGTTCACTGTATTGATTTGATACTCAAGGATTTTGGTAAGACAAAGCTAGTGGAAAAGACTGTTAGAGAAGCAAAGGTTGTAATAAATTTTATTTAAAACCACTCCTACTGGCCATTATAAGGTCACCTGAGTATTGTGGTGGTGACTTGATCTGACCCGGGGTTACTCGATTTGCAACAAATTACATTACTCTCCAATCAATGATTGATAAAAGGAACGGACTAAAGTATATGTTTAATTCACAACTCTGGTATAAATATCATGAGAGTGATACTCCAATTGGTAGGAAAATAAATTCTATAATTAATAGTCAGTCTTTTTGGGAAGATATTCGAAAGATAGTAAGTATACTGAAGTTGGCTTCAAAGGTTCTTCGCTTGGTGGATGGTGATAATAAACCTATAATGGGTTTCTTGTATGAGACAATGAAGTTGATGAAAGATGCTGTAAAAGATACAACATATAGATTATCTAAAGGATACTTTAAGATTATCGAAGAAAGATGGTCTAATATGCTTCTTCATCCTTTACATGAAACTGGTAAGTAATTTAATATATATATTTATCTTTGTAGTAATTATATTTATATTATAATTGGTTGTTTAATTACTTTTCTTTATCAATGTAGCATGCTATTTGAACTCGCAGTACCAATACGATCATGATCTCGGGAATCGTACTGATTTAATATCTTCTATGAGATTGATGATAAAAAATTAGAGCCAAATGCGGACATTCAAATAGAAGCATTGAAGGAAATTAAATACTTTAGGAACTAAATATTTGGATTTGGAGATCCTTAAGCAGTTTGTAGTCGTACTTTGATGACTCCAAGTAAGGATTTGTATATTATTTATTTTATTTTATAACATTACATCATAATATGAGCACTACATTAATAATCTAATATCATATTTCAGGTGAATGGTGGATACTAAATGAAACAGATGCTCTAAATTTAAGAAAATTGCAATAAAGATTTTATCTCAAACTGCTTCAACTTCAGGATGTGAAAGAAATTAGAGCACATTTAATCTTATCCATACAAAAAGAAAAAACTAATTGAGTGCTCAAAGATTAAATGATCTTGTGTTTGTGCACTATAACATAAGGCTGAGAATAAAATATATCATAGAAGGAGAAGATAAGGATTACTTCAACCCAATTAATGTGGCATATATATATACAATGAGGACGAAGATAAGGATCCTATACAAGAGTGATTGCAAGAAAATGGACAACTAATACTAGATGAAGTACAAGGTAGACCAAGTTCAAGAATTACTATTGAAATAAACATTGATGTTGAAGAATACATCAGTTCATCAGAACATTCTCATAGTGGAACTTCAAGTTTAGGTAGTGAGAGTGATATAGATGATACCTCACAACCACCAGGTGATGATGAAGGTGGTGACAGTGGAAATGCAACTCAACCTGGAACTGGAGACCTACGAGGAGAAAGTCAAAGGTCACTTAGTTCATTCACAGGAGAAAATGAATTCACACATGTCACGCAAGATAAGCATCATGGAGTCCGACAACTATCAAGACCTGACATTTTGTCGTATTATTATAAAAGAAAACCTCGTAAAGACACATCACAAGATTCAGATTCTTAGAGTAGTCGTACTAAGAGAAGTTTATTAGAGTCATTTGATTCTCTGAATATTCATGATCTTACAGACCCTTATGACTACAGTTCTTATGGACAATCAGATTATACATGTGAAAGTGGATGGACGAGAACTTCATCTTCCTATATCTCAAGCCAACAAAGTGAATGAGATATGAGCTTTATCTTCAATTATGCACCACCACAAATAGAATATGAGCAACAACCTTATCAATGTCCTCCAAGTCAAGATTACTTCCCTCAGCAGCCTCAACAAGTACTTATTACACAGTATCCACTAATTAGGGTCCTGATTCAACTGCCAATATTAGATTATCATTATCATATTATGAAATACCAAACATATTATAACCATATGTCTTAGAACAACTATGTATTGTTGAGGGAGTCCTAAATTCTACAGCAAATTCATCGTGCCCACAACATAACTGAACAACAACATAATATTGATGAACCAAGACATTCTTTCTGGTATTAAGCATATATGAGGTAACTTTTATGAGTATTTTTATTTTTAAACATTTATTACACATTTCTATCTATTATTTATGTTTCAAAATATTTATATTAAATTCATATAGTGTATTTTACTATGATACATGTTTAGAAAGTTTATCTAAGCAGTCTTAAATGTAGATTATTATTTACTTTAACTTATTCTTAAGTTTCAAAGTAAAATTTGAAAATTTTTTATTATTTCCATGAACTTTCGTAAATTAACCGTGTTTCTACCGAAATTTCCACCAATGTTCGACATATTTCTTATTTTTGTCGGAGCAAAGTTTGACACGAAATTGATGCTTGGAACCATGGTAGGATGCAACTCAAGTTGTGTCCAATGTAGGAAGCACTGCTGCTTGCATCCTACGCCCTGTAACTGGGGGTTGAATCAAAACCTCTAACCCAGGCATGTTAAACTCTAATAATTCACATGCCATTCAAGAACACTCACACATCAACCCATCGAAGGCATGCAAGCAAGAAATATGCATAAATAAGGCATGCAAAATACTCTAAAGAGTGTGTACCTTACACCAAGGAACACTTGACCTACCGTCAACCTCCATAACGATCCAGGGCTTCTTGTAAGTTCCCTCTATGTTCCTCGATCCTTAGCTACACATGCAACACCCAAGAACCTCAAGGAAATCAATGCATGCAAGATTGAGGAAGGAAAGAAAGAGAAGAAGAAGAAGGGAGGAAGCTCACTTTTCTCCTCCACCGAGATCCTTTCCCTGCACCCCCTAGAACCACTCTCGTCAGCCAAGAAGAAGGGAAGAAGAACTCCCAGAAGAAGGCAGCTCTATGCATATAAATAGGCAGTTGAAGCTTCGAAATGCAATTGAGGCAGTTAGACACAACTATCTATGTGTCTTATGCAAGACGCACTAGTTGTTGCATTTAATACTAAAAGGTCAGAAAATTAACATTTTGGGTGTTAAATGCTGAATTTCTTGTGTCTAACATAAGACACAGGCATATCAGCATCTAACATCTCAGAAATCCAAATTAAGTGTTTGGTCTAAAATGCTACTAAAATCTGGGTCATTACAAGTGACTTGTTGGGAGGAACAACTGAGGAAGACATACCAACCTATTCATCACAATACCCTTTTTCGATGCGGGAATACCCAACAAACATATCCTGAATGGAGTGTGGTGAAAGTTCGTCGAGATTAGGACGAGTGTCCTGGACAAACCGCTAACAGTCAAAAACTCTGGAAGGAAGAGCAAACAACATTTTCTGACAGAATAGAAGACAATAAGGAACTTGACCGTGAACAGAGGAAGGTATTTTATTGACAATATAATAGATAATGATCAACTCACAAATTTTTTGGTACTTACATCTGTATCATGAGAGTCCGGATGACATCCATTAGATAGTGAACTTTGCATTCAACAACACTATTCTGTTGAGTTGAGATGTTTGAGAATAGGAAGTTTGGTGGATAACCCCGTGAGATTCACACAGTAGAGATACATCATGCTCTGCATATCCAAGAGCATTACCAGTATGAAAAATGTGTAATGACTTAGAAAATTGGGTTTTTATTTCATTAAAAAAACGTTATAACATCAAAAACTTGAGTTTTATCTTTGATTATATAGACCCAAGTCATCCAAGAGAAGTCGTCAACAAATAATAAAATAACGAAACCCAAACACACACGTAACACGACATGGTTCCCATACATCTGAATGAACAAGCTGCAGAGGAAGATTACTTTTATTTTTGCTATCGAGATGGATAAAATGAATGTGTGTGTTTTCTTAGTTGGCACGTCTCACAATGAAAAGGACTACAAGAAGACGAAACAGGTAAGACACTCTTCAGTCAATCTATAGAGGGACGTCTCAAGTTACAATGTCATAAGTAAAGTTGCTCAGTAAAGATATATGTATAAGTAGAGCTAGTCGCATAACCCTTGCTCTGAAGACGATACAAGCCACCCCTTTTAAAACTCGAACCAATCCGCCTTCTAGTCTGTAGGTTCTGAAAAAGAACATAAAAGGGGAAAAAGGTTACGATACATTGAACTTTTTTTGTAATTTCACTAATAGAAAGAAGGTTAATACGTAAGTTTGGAACATAAAGAACATCATGAAGGGTTAAATTTTCTAGGAGAGATATCACCCCTTGACTAGGGACAGTGGAACGGGCTCCATTAGCGACAGTCACAGATGGTATAAAAATGGAAGGCAACAAGGAAGCTAGACATATGTTTTGATGCACCTGAATCGACAGTCTAGTCTCCACCAGAAGATGTAAACTGTGCCAGCATACCTGATGGAGTAGTATGAGTGGTAATAGAGGCAGTAAAAGATTGAACCAATCAATCATATTCCTCTTGAGTAATGGTCACTATCTCTGTCACACCGGTGGGATATGGCGCAGGAGTAGAAGAAGCAGTGGTGTGTTGAGTCTACTCTAGCCTACTATATTTGTCCTAGCATTTGTCAGACACATAATTAGTATGACCATAATGTTCACACTTGCAGATGCCACGATCAACACATCTCCCCTTGAATCACATCTTCGGCCTCAACCACGACCATGTTCACGACCCACGCTGAATAAGGTAAATTGATCTATGTATGATGTCGGAGCACTAGTGGAGACACATAGTACTTGAGAGAGGATTGTGGATGATGAAGGGATAGTGTCACCACCAAGAATCTGGCTACGGATCTGATATGTGATTTTAGGTTTGAGAGTAGGCAGGAATTTAGTGACTGCAAGTTCTTTACGGTATTCTTGCTTGTTAGTAATATCAGCAACAAAGGATTGATAAATCTCCAACTTGTTCAACAGAGAGCAGAGGGAGAGATACAACTCCTGAACTGTCTATTCTCCTTGCTGTAATGTAAATATTTGCTCATAAATCTTTACTATTCGAGAGATATTCTTCTCATGTCTGTAAGTATTCTTCGATGTATTCTAAATTTTCTTTGTTGGGCTAAGCATCATTACACCTTGAACTATTTGTTTTTTCATACTATTTACAAGAGAGGCAATCACTCTACAATTATTTGCAAACCAGTCATCATAGGACAAATCTTTGATGTCAGGAGGATCATGAGTAACATGTCAGATTTTTTGATGTGCACCAAGTAATACTTGAAAGGATTTAGACCAAAGGCGATATTTTTCACCATTCAACTTCAAAAAAGTACCACTCAAATGACAAATCCACATGTCTTGTGGATTGGAGGATGAAGAAGAAGCCATAGAACAAGAGTTGGAGTACGCATAGATGTAGAACAATACTTGATCATGAGAATCACAGCCAGAAAACAATGAACAGAATCTGATCACATCAGATCAGACAGCACAAAGGCGCACACACACCACAAATTTGCCCACAGAGCATATAGTGATGCATAGAATAGACACAACATCCTAGGAATTCATTCCCAACCGACAGCGAAGGCTGCAAGAGCCACCGGAAAGGAAAGGAAGGGCCGGTGGGGTGGTGAGAGGTTGTCAAAGAGGGGATGAGGGCTGGTGGACTGTGGGAGAGACGGTTATTGTAGGGTTCGGCATCGGCGACTGGAAAGGAAGGGCTGGTGGGAGGCTGCCGAAAGGGAGACGAGGGCTGGCGGACTGCGGGAGAGGTGGCTACTGCAGAGTTTGACGCTGGCTGTTGAAGAGAGGCTCGACTGTGGGGGAGGCAAAGGGGAAGAAAAAGCAGTGGATTAAGGTTAGGGTTTGTGTTTTTAACATAAGCTCTAGATGCCATGTTGAGTAAAAGAGAATTACGAAGTTATTGCGTTAACAACGGAATACAATCTCCTATGTATAGGAGAATCCATACTTAACCTACAAGTAATCTAATAAATAGATAATAACTAGATCCATATAGGGATCCTATTACTTTAACAAAGAACATCATGCACAATTTTGAGAAATTATGCAATAAAATTCAAGGGTTGCTTGTAGATCACTAGTTGAGCCATTTTCTTAGTAGGTTAAAAGAGGACGAGTATGGAGCCCGATCCTTAAGACCCAGGACCTTGAGGGAAGCCTTTGAGGTAGCCACATTTCAAGATACCAAGTTGAATTTTTAAAGAAAGACCTCTAGACAAGGAAAACGGGCCGGGCCGGGCCCGTAAAAAACGGCCGCGGGCCAGACCTGCCGGCCCGCAGCGGCCCGCCGGATAGGCCCAGTCCGGCCCGCGCATTGCGCGGGAAATGGCCGCCGGCCCGGCCCC
>JAMKQA010034250.1:0-21036 GCA_024699735.1 Posidonia australis | reverse complement strand
TACAAATAATGAATTAGATAATTATTTAGAATCCCCAATTGCTTTTAGTGAATTAGAAATAGATAACTTAAATATATTAAATTGGTGGTCTACTACAGTTATTAGGTTTCCTATAGTTTCAAAAATGGCAAAAGATTTACTAACGATTCCAGCGTCAATTGTGGCATCTGAATCTGCATTTTCTGCAGGAAAAAGAGTATTAAATGATAAAAGATGTAGATTATTGGAGAAGTCTGTAGAAGCCTCCGTCTGCTTAAAAGATTGGTACGATGCGGTTGATCGTTTTCAAGGTTTGAGCTTAAAGTTTGAATCAGAAGAAGACGATGATGCGACATCAACTTCAACAGGCAGAACAGACTCTCCAAAAGAATAATTCTTTATGTATAAATTGAAAAAAAATGTAAAACAAATGATGTAAATATCTTTTGTATTTTTTATGTAAACATGTAATTTTTTTTTTTGTATTTCAAAAAAAAAAATATTAATAAAAATTTTTTTTATTATTATTTTATTTTATTAAATTTTTTTAGGCCCGATGGACCGGCCCGGCCCAATTTTTCGCAGCCGGCCCGGACCAGCCAGCGGGCCGACCCGGCCCGGCCCAGGCCCAGGTGGGTCGTCTGTTCCATGGGCCGGCCCGGCCCGGCCCAGCCCGAATTCCATGTCTAAAAATATGTGGGATTGAATGTGTTTTGGGGGTGTAAGCTACAGTAGGTTTTACTGAGCTCTTCCCCTTTGTGATTTTCGTATGAATCACATAGTTAATAGATTAAGGAATTGTTTGAGGGGTTTTGAAGTAGACTCAAGGGTTTACACCCCATGATTTATTGATGATTTTTGATGTGTGTTTGGGGGGTCCGATTGGGACTCCCACATTGGGCGATTTTTCACCACCTAAACCAGAGGTGTGCCCTGTCTACGAGGAATTTAGTATGCCGAAATCCTGGCAGATTAAGCCAGGATTGCTAGTTTTGGTAGATCAAAATCTCTTGGTCGACCAAAATAGGGGGTTTCAGTATACTGAAAATGTTCGGTATACCGAATCAGGGGATTTCGGTATACCAAACCTGAAATTTGGTCTGTCGTTTTTGCCCTGGCCCTGAGATGGGCAGATATGAATTTAAATGAATGATAAATGGTTTTAAAAGGGTATGTTGAGCATATGAAAGTGATGTTTCCCCATGTAATGACATGGAGGAATGTGGAACCCAAATAAATAAATTTGGGTGTGGTTTTGGGTTTTGATCCCATAAATGAATGAAAAGAATGATTTTGTGTCGTTTTGGGTTTTAGACCCTATAAATGAACAACATGGCTGATTATGCATGGTTTTTGGGCATGAGACCCAATTTATGATTTTAAGCATGGTTTTCATGACTTGAGTTGGGACCCCAGTGGAGGGTCAAGTGTTGCATGGAGATAGATTCCTGCAACCGAAAGAATGAAATGGAAAATGGTTTTGAAAAGAAAAGTTTAAACAGTTTTGAAATGAAACACTAATAATGTGTTAATGGACCACGGGGGTTGGTGTCGACAACGTGGTAGGAGTATGAGGCTCCAATGAAACCAGTTGCCAGACAAGACTATGGTTGCCGAGCTTGAGACGGTGTAGGTTGAGCCTGGGTCATTGTACCTAGTTGATCGAGTCACCGAGCTCATGATGGTGTAGGCTGAGCCTTGGTTATTAGGCGTAGTTGTTCAGGTCACCAATGGTGTAGGCTGAGCCTGGGTCATTGTACCTAGTTGTTTGGGTCACCGATGGGGCATCAGACAAAGACGTATCCTCGTGCATATAAGCGGTGACATCCTGCATGGGGAATTTTACCATGGTAGTGCAGGAAGATAGGGGAAAAGATGTCCTCGCCTACTACTTGTGCTCCTGGTTACCCCTGATCAAGGTAACAACAATAAAGAAATGTGGAAATGAGTAAAGAAAAAGAAATGTGATTTGGTCAGGATTGGACTTATGAAATAGTCCTAAAATCCTGAAATGGAATAATGATGATGTTTTAATAAGTTACCAGCCAGTATTTATGATTTGTTTTGAGACCGAGAGGCATTGTGTTTTAGGTTGGATCTGGTCAAAAATGTGAATTTGAAAGTGTGATTTTGGGAAAAAATCCCAAGTATTGAAAATGATATGTTTTGGAAAAAAAATTTCAAAAGTTTTAAAGGAAAACAAAAAATGGGTGTTTCTGAAAGAGAATGTAGTTTTGAAAGTAGTTTCCTAATGTTTTGAGAAAGGAAAAGAAACATGGCGTTACCCCTGATCAAGGTAACAACAATAAAGAAAGGTGGAAATGAGTAAAGAAAAAGAAATGTGATTTGGTCAGGATTGGACTTATGAAATAGTCCTAAAATCCTGAAATGGAAAAATGATGATGTTTTAACCTATTACCAGCCAGTATTTATGATTTGGTTTTGAGCCTAAGAGGCATTGTGTTTAAGGCTGGATTTGGTCAAAAATGTGAATTTGAAAGTGTGATTTTGGGAAAAAAATCCCAAGTATTGAAAAGGATATGTTTTGGAAAATAAATTTCAAAGGTTTTAAAGGAAAACGAAAAATGGGTGTTTCTGAAAGAGAATGTGGTATTGAAAATAGTTTCCTAATGTTTTGAGAAAGGAAAAGAAACATGGCTTTTGAAAATAGCATGAATTTGGGATTGAATTCCCAAGTGATTTCCAATAAAAAGAAAAGAGGATTTTCAAAAGAAAACCAAGCTTTGAAAATTAATGAAATGAGTTTTATAATTTTCCAGAGATTTTGTGTTTGTGTGTTTGGAGCATGTACTGGGTGACTTAGATGTCACTCACGCGTGCTTATTTGGTTTTCAGGTGTAGACCACGTGCAGCTGAGTTTCGGTACTGGAGTTGGAGCTCTTAGATGCACATTGAGATCCTAAAGGTGAGCCTTAGTGATAGTCATTTAGTGTTTCTATAATTAGTGTAATTATGCTTATGATACTGTGATTTAGTTGCATGCCCGGGATTAGGGCGTTACAGGCATAGTGGACATAGTCTGGAGTCTTGTAGTCGCACACACTGGTTCCTTGTTGTAGATATTACTATTTAGCTTTTAATTTCCTATATTTTAATTTGCTTTAAATTATTTTGGAAATTTGGGGCATTACAGAATGGTTCTAGTGCACCAGGTTCATTAGGCTCCATAGGTTTTACATGCATGGAAGAGTCTACACCTGATTTTCTTCATGGTTTTTTGATTGTTGTCCGATTTATGGTGCAGGTGTTTGCCCATCCCATGCATTTAGAAAGAGTAGTTCTAGTAAGCCACCAGATGATCTGTGGTTGAGGTGATTCATGACGCTTTGTCTACCAGCGTTCAAAGACAAGGTCAGGCTTCGTTTGAGAAAGTGGTGAAGATGCTACAGAGTATGGCATGCCTAGAAGAGCATTAGGTGCAGTTGGAAACTTATCTGCTAGATGGTGAGGTAGATAAGTGGTGGAAGTCACTAAAGCAACTAAAGTTCTCGGAATCAGCAACTGCTTGTATCCAATGGAAGGATTTCAGGACGACCTTCTATGACAAGTATTTTCCCACTCATTTGAAGTAGCAACCTCATTGAGATTTTCGGAGATTGGAGTAGAGCAGTATGTCGATGCTTGAGTATGAGACTGAGTTCGTCTGGTTGAAATGTTTCGCTCTAGCCTATGAGTCAGAAGAGGAGCAGACGTAAAGGTTCTTGGATGGCTTGAACCTAAGGTTGTGGGTGAAGGTGATGGACTGTTGGTGTCAGATTGTGGAGGACATGGTCGGGATGGCGTATCGATTCAAGGTCGAGCACAAGAAGTTTCTAAAGAGCTGTCCTAAAGGAAAGGGTAAGTCTTCCTTTACTTTCTGGTTCTCCATCTCCAATCCTCCAAGTACTAGTGATTCGAGTAGTCCTAGGAAGTAGTAGAAAGGGAAGTCTAGTGGTACCGTTGCGAGCCAGCATAATTTTCTGGTGGTAGTAGATTTGGCTTCAGTTAGATAGATTCTAGTGCTCCTCGAGGAAACCAGTGCTTCAACTGTGGTCTGGTAGGCCATATTGCTGCATTATTCCCTCATCCTTGGTAGATTTCAGCCTCGATGGTGTGCTATAATTGCGAGAAGGTGGGACATGTCAAAAGTCCTATCCAGAACCCTTCAAGAAAGTAGGAAGTACACCTTAGTAGCCAACTAGGGGACGAGTGTTCACCATTGCAGCGCTAGGCATTAGGACTTCGAGAGATGTAGTTGAGGGTAAGGATGATTAGTCGGTATTGTGACCCTTTGTAATTGTTGTAATATTCTCTGTAACCTGGACAATTGTCTAATGAATGGATGTGGTGTTATTGTTTTGCTTGGCCATCAGTTTGTTTTATTGTGGCTGGTTGGATAGCCAAAGTGTTGTTTGGCTTAAGGGGCTCTTTCTCTTTTGTCTCTGAGTCTCTCGCGGCAGAGTTGGGAGAGAGACCAACTAGTCTGGCCATTCATCTCAGCGTGGTGACGCCACTAGGGGAGCACAGTATGGCTTGAAAGTATCTATGGTTTGTCGACTTAACGCTGAGTGGTAGAGAGTTTGATGCCAGCCTGATCGTGATGGACATACAGGAGTACAATGTGATACTTGGCATGGATTGGTTGGTGTAGCAGCCTGCTTTGATTGACTATGCTCGAAGGAGAGTTTATTTTAGGTCTCTTGATGATGGATCTTTCATTGTGCAAGGTGGGTGTCAGGGTGAGCCTAAGCTTGTCATTTCAGCAATGAAGGCTTATAAGTCATTGGCTAGGGGTTGTGTGGGGTATCTAGCTAGTATAGTTACCTCCACTTCTCCTGAGTTGGGTGTTAATAACATCTCTGTGGTATGTGAATATCTCGACATTTTCCCTAACGATTTGCCTGATATGCCAGCACACAGGGAAGTAGAATTCTCGATCGATCTGATCCCTAGTTCTGGTGCTATGTTGAAGCCTCCCTATCGCATGGCAGCAACAGAGTTGCGAGAGCTCAAGACCCGATTGTAGGAGTTGCTGGACAAAGGGTTTATCAGGCCAAGTGTGTTTCCGTCGAGACCACGTGTCTTGTTCATCTGTAACAAGGATGGTTTGCTTCAAATGTGTATAGATTATCAGATGCTGAACCAGATCATGGTGAAGAACAAGTATCCCCTACCCCACATTGATGACCGGTTCAACAAGCTACAGTCTACCTCGTTGTTTTCGAAGATTGATTTGAGGTTAAGGTATCACCAATTGAGGATACAAAACTTAGACATTCAGAAGACTGCTTTTTGGACGTGGTACGACCATTACGAGTTCATACCCTTTGGCTTGACCAATGCACTGGCTGCATTTATAGATCTGATGAACAGGATTTTAAATCCTTTTCTAGACCAGTTTGTTGTAGTTTTTGTTGATGACATGGTGGTTTGCTCCATTGAAGTGGAAACTCATGCCTTGCACCTAATGGCGGTTTTGGATACTCTGAGGCATCATCAGTTGTATACTAAATTCTCCAAGTGTGAGTTATGGCTGGGTGAAGTTATGTTCCTTGGTCATTTGATTTCTGGAGAAGTCATTAGAGTTGATTCTGGCAAGATAGAGGCGGTGAGTAGTTGGGAGCAACCTAGGATGGTGATGGAGATCAGGAGTTTCATGGGTCTGACAGGCTACTATAGGAGGTTTATTAGGGATTTCTCTTCCATAGCCACACCTCTAACAGAGCTGACAGGAAGGGAGTCTCGTTCTACCGAGACCAGAATTATGAGGCGAGTTTCTAAGAATTGAAGTCACGTTTGGTTTCTGCGCCTATGTTGACTCTACTTTCTAGAAGTGGTGGCTTCACTATTTATAGTGACGCCAGTGGTGTTGGGATGGAGTGTGTTCTGATGTAGCATGGCAATGTTATTGCATATACTTTGTGCCAGCTGAAGGATTATAAGAAGAACTACCCGACCCATGATTTGGAGATGGCTGCCATAGTGTTCACTCTAAAGCTCTAGCAGTACTATCTGTTTGGGGAGCAATTTGTGGTTTTCATTGATCATCAAAGCTTGAAGTATATCTTCACGTAGAGGGACCTCAACCTGAGGTAACATCGATGGATGGAGTATCTAAAGGACTATGATTTCAATCTGTCCTACCATCCTAGGAAGGCCAACATGGTCGCTGATGCTCTGAGTCGGTGTAGACATGTGTTGGCAAGCATGATGGTCAAGGGGTGGACCATGTTGGAGGACCTGGTGTAGACACCCCATATTCTTATAGGTTGACTCTAATTCAGTTAAACCCTAACCCTAATTAACCATAACTCTAACAAACTTACCCTAACTCAACCCTTAACAACCTTAACCAATATCCACTAAACCCTAACCACCTTAACCAATCTCCACTAAACCCTAACCACCTTAACCAATCTCCACTAAACCCTAACAATCTTAACTAATCTCTACTAAACCCTAACATCCTTAACTAATCTCCACTCAACCACAACCACTCTAACAAACTCCCATAACAACTTAAACTAATTCCCTAACAACCTAATCATATAAGACAATAAATACCCCCCATTTCCAAACTTAGAAGGGGGAGGAAGAGGAAAAAGGAAGAGAAAACTGGTAAGGAGGAAGAAACGAGAGCAAAATCAGAGCAAATCAGGTAGAGACCACCACGAAGACTTAGAGAAGGAGGAGTTCAGGGCTCAGGCCGGCTCTGGTCACCTTCTCTGGCAAGCTTTGACGACCACAAATAGTCTCCAACCACTACAAGCATAGGTAAGTCCCTGATTGAGTGAATTCATGTTGCATTTCATCCCCTTGGTCTTCCTTATCCTCCCTAGTGTCGTTCCAGAGGAGGAATGAATCTCCCTGGCCAGAGCTTCAAGCCATATTAGCTGTCGAACCCGTCTTTCAGCGAGCTTGGTGGGGAGGTGAATCCATAGTGTCATTCACATCCCAGAGAGTGATGATTGGTTAGGTTTCTTCCCCTTGAGATTTTCCACCCCCTTGGATGCCATGACGTCGCCTTTGTTAGCCACTGGAACAAGCTCGCTGGTAGTCGTCGAGCAGTGACCCACTAAGTGCACGACCCGAACCAAGGGACCTCTGAGCTCATGAACAAGATCCATGCCTTCCTCTGAGCATCGCCAAGTCACCAGGAGTGGTGCCCCATGCTCGCAGTGCTTCTAGTTGCCGCATGCAGCTGTCACCATCATTAGAGAAGACAACTCACAGTGAAACTAAACCCAGACGTTCCACATGGCACAACTCTTTCCTAATCAATGGAAAACCATCCTCTCCATCCGATCAACCTTTCGAAAGCATTGGACCGCCGATCCACCACCTCCAGTAGCCCTATCCTCTCTAGGCACGTCGTCGGGATCGCAACGCCAATGAGTGAGGTGGGGGGAGGAATATGGTTGTCCGATGCTCGATCGGAGCCAACAGATCTTCTCCTCATTGTTCCCCCTTGCTTATCTGATGGATGGATACGTGATCAGGCATCGGGGAAGCCCTGAATGGCTTCGCAGGTAGTCATTGCCGACAATGTTCAGTCGTCGACAATCGTTGTTTGTTTTTTTTAAAATTATTTTATTAAAACTCTCTCTTTTTTTCTTTCCTTGCACTTAGGTCCTTACATTTTGCATTCTAGCCCTTGCATTTACTTACATTTCATTCTATTTATTTTTTGGTAGGTTTTTAGTTTTACCCCTGTATTTTTCTTTATTAATTCTCAAGGCTTCAAATCTTTGACAGAAACCTTCAGATTTCTTTATTTCAGCCTTAAGTCCACAAATTTGCACATTTAACCCTAAATTTCTCTTAAATTGCACTGAATACATATTTTTCTGGCACATTTACAGATCAAACCCTAGGAATTTCGATTTCCACTCAAAAACACATAGTTTTGCACATTTAGCCCACCATTTCTTTTAAATTGCACTAAAAGCATATTTTTTCTAGCACATTTACAGATTAGACCTTGGGAATCCCAATTTAAACCCAAAATGCACAGTTTTGCACATTTAACCCCTAGCTTCTTTAAAATTGCACAGAAATATGTTTCTTGGCACATTTGTAGATTAAACATTGAATATCCATGTCTTTACCCAGAAACATGTAGTTTTTGCACACAGGCCCCTGGAAACTTGTTTATTCCATCCATGCTTTCATTTGTACATCTTCATACTTTTTTTGTATATATATTCTCATACATATCTTCTTGAATCTTCTATGCACATTTCAAGCTCATTTCAAACTTAGTCTTTACAATATTTTCTGGATTTCCTTTGAGTATTATGGTTTTGATTTGATTTGGATTTTCATAGCCCAAGGGCGTACATTAACAGGCTTGACAATGCCGACATGGACCCGAATGAGGATTATTTTCTCTAATTTGACTTTCTTGAATTTTCCTAGTTTCACTTGTTTTATGTGATGCTTTCCGAACATTTCTGATGTTTACATGATTTTTCTCATCACCCAAGGCTGTGTAGTAAAGTGGCATTTTAAATGCCTACATTGTCCCTTGTTTTATTTTCCTTATCATTTCTCTGTTATTCATTGTTTCTTGGAGATTTGTCAAGTTTTTGCATTCTTCCTAGGCATGTGCATTAGAAGTAGACTAGCGAACACCCACTAGATCATGAGCAAGCAGTTAACCTTGAAAGACTGAATTCTTTGGGCGTATGTGGTGCCTAACACCTTCCCCATGCGTAACAAGAACCATTAACCTTAAAAGGCACGGAGCATACACGCATTCATTTGCATCATTTTCTTGCATTCATATGCATTCTGGTTTTCCTCGTCTTTCCATTAAAAGACTAGGTGGCGACTCCTTTTCCTTATCCTTTTCTTATCCTTCTTTGGTGCTGAGTCATGTCTCCATCTTCGGATTCACAATCTTTGCCGTGACCATATCGGGATTCTTCGTGTGTTTCTATGCATTGAAGTGTCATGTAGGGTTCCACTAGCATGGTTACACTTGGTGAGTTGTAGGCTGAGGTGGCAAGCTCATGGAATGGTTGGTCCCAAGGTGGCCAACTTGTCATGTTTTATGTGATGCTTTCCGAACATTTCTGATGTTTACATGATTTTTCTCATCTCCCAAGGGTGTGCAGTAAAGTGGCATTTTAAATGCTTACATTGTCCCTTGGATTATTTTCCTTATCATTTCTCTTTTATTCATTGTTTCTTGGAGATTTGTCATATTTTTGCATTCTTCCTAGGCATGTGCATTAGAAGTAGACAAGCAAACACACACTAGAGCATGAGCAAGTGGTTAACCTTGAAAGACTGATTTCTTCGGGCGTATGAGGTGCCTAACACGTTCCCCACGCGCAACAAGAATCCCTAACCTTAAAAGGCACGGAGCATACACGCATTCATTTGCATCATTTTCTTGCATTCATATGCATCTTGGTTTTCCTCGTCTTTCCATTAAAAGACTAGGTGGCGACTCCTTTTCCTTATCCTTTTCTTATCCTTCTTTGGTGGTTCTAAGTCAAGTCTCGTTCTTCGGATTCACCATCTTTGCCGTTACCATATCGGGATTCTTCGTGTGTTTCTACGCATTGAAGTGTCGTGTAGGGTGCCACTAGGATGGTTACACTTGGTGAGTTGTAGGCTGTGGTGGCAAGCTAATGGAATGGTTGGTCCCAAGGTGGCCAACCTGTCATGTTTTATGTGATGCTTTCCGAACATTTCTGAAGTTTACATGATTTTTCTCATCTCCCAAGGATGTGCAGTAAAGTGGCATTTTAAATGCTTACATTGTCCCTTTGATTATTTTCCTTATCATTTCTCTTTTATTCATTGTTTCTTGGAGATTTGTCATATTTTTGCATTCTTCCTAGGCATGTGCATTAGAAGTAGACAAGCTAACACACACTAGATCATGAGCAAGAGGTTAACCTTGAAAGATTGAATTCTTTGGGCGTATGAGGAGCATAACACCTTCCCCATGCGTAACAAGAATCCTTAACCTTAAAAGGCACGGAGCATACACGCATTCATTTGTATCATTTTCATGCATTCATATGCAACTCAGTTTTCCTCGTCTTTGCATTAAAAGACTAGGTGGCGACTCCTTTTCCTTATCCTTCTTTGGTGGTTCTGAGTCATGTCTCCTTCTTCGGATTCACCATCTTTGCCGTGACCATATCGGGATTCCTCGTGTGTTTCTACGCATTGAAGTGTCGTGTAGGGTTCCACTAGCTTGGTTACACTTGGTGAGCTGTAGGCTGAGGTGGCAAGCTCATGGAATGGTTGGTGCCTACGTGGCCAACCTGTCATGTTTTATGTGATGCTTTCCGAACATTTTCGATATTTACATGATTTTTCTCATCTCCCAAGGGTGTGCAGTAAAGTGGCATTTTAAATGCTTACATTGTCCCTCTGATTATTTTCCTTATCAATTCTCTTTTATTCATTGTTTCTTGGAGATTTGTCATGTTTTTGCATTCTTCCTAGGCATGTGCATTAGAAGTAGACAAGCAAACACACGCTAGATCACGAGCAAGCGGTTAACCTTCAAAGACTGAATTCTTCAGGCGTATGAGGTGTCGAACACCATCCCCATGCGTAATAAGAATCCTTAACCTTAAAAGGCACGGAGCATACACGCATTCATTTGCGTCATTTTCTTGCATTCATATGCATCTTGGTTTTCCTCGTCTTTCCATTAAAAGACGAGGTGGCGACACCTTTTCTTTATCTTTTTTTTATCCTTGTTTGGTGGTTCTGAGTCATGTCCCCTTCTTCGGATTCACCATCTTTGCCGTGACCATATTGGGATTCTTTGTGTGTTTCTACGCATTGAAGTGTCGTGTTGGGTTCCACTAGCGTGGTTACACTTGGTGAGCTGTAGGCAGAGGTGGCAAGCTCATGGAATGGTTGGTGCCAAGGTGGCCAATCTGTCATGTTTTATCCATTGCTTTCCGAACATTTTTGATGTTTACATGATTTTTCTCATCACCCAAGGGTGTGCAATAAAGTGGCATTTTAAATGCCTACATTGTCCCTCGAATTATTTTCCTTATCATTTCTCTTTTATTCATTGTTTCTTGGAGATTTGTCATGTTTTTGCATTCTTCCTTGGCATGTGGATTAGAAGTAGACAAGCAAACACACACTAGATCATGAGCAATAGGTTAACCTTGAAAGACTGAATTCTTCAGGCGTATGAGGTGCCTAACGCCTTCCCCATGCGTAAAAAGAATCTTTAACCTTAAAAGGCACGGAGCATACACGCATTCATTTGCATCATTTTCTTGCATTCATATGCATCTTAGTTTTCCTCGTCTTTGCATTAAAAGACTAGCTGGCGACTCCTTTTCCTAATCCTTTTCTTATGCTTGTTTCGTGGTTCTGTGTCATGTCTCCTTCTTCGGATTCACCATCTTTGCCGTGACCATATCGGGATTCCGCGTGTGTTTCTACGCATTCAAGTGTCGTGTAGGGTTCCACTAGCATGGTTACACTTGGTGAGATGTAGGCTGAGGTGGCAAGCTCATGGAATGGTTGGTGCCTAGGTGGCCAACCTGTCATGTTTTATGTGATGCTTTCTGAACATTTCTGATGTTTACAGGATTTTTCTCATCTCCCAAGGAAGTGCAGTAAAGTGGCATTTTAAATGCCTACATTGTCCCTCGGATTATTTTCCATATCATTTCTCTTTTATTCATTGTAACTTGGAGATTTTTCATGTTTTTGCATTCTTCCTAGGCATGTGCATTAGAAGTAGACTAGCAAACTCCCACTAGATCATGAGCAAGCTGTTAACCTTGAAAGACTGAATTCTTCGGGCGTATGAGGTGCCTAACACTTTCCCCATGCGTAACAAGAATCCTTTACCTTAAAAGGCACGGAGCATACACACATTCATTTGCATCATTTTCTTGCATTCATATGCATCTTAGTTTTCCTCGTCTTTGCATTAAAAGACTAGGTGGCGACTCCTTTTCCTCATCCTTCATTGGTTTCTGAACAATTCTGATGTTTACATGATTTTTCTCATCACCCAAGGGTGTGCAGTAAAGTGGCATTTTAGATGCCTACATTGTCTCTCGGATTATTTTCCTTATCATTTCTCTTTTATTCATTGTTTCTTAGAGATTTTTCATGTTTTTGCATTCTTCCTAGGCATGTGCATTAGAAGTAGACAAGCAAACACGCACTAGATCATGAGCAAGAGGTTAACCTTGAAAGACTGAATTCTTCGGGCGTATGAGGTGCCTAACAACTTCCCCATGCATAACAAGAATCCTTAACCTTAAAAGGCACGGAGCATACACGCATTCATTTGCATCATTTTCTTGCATTCATATGCATCTTGGTTTTCCTCGTCTTTCCATTAAAAGACTAGGTGGTGACTCCTTTTCCTTATCCTTTTCTTATCCTTCTTTGGTGGTTCTAAGTCTTGTCTCCTTCTTCGGATTCTCCATCTTTGTCGTGGCCATATCGGGATTCTTCGTGTGTTTCTACGCATTGATGTGTCGTGTAGGGTTCCACTAGCATGGTTTCACTTGGTGAGTTGTAGGCTGAGGAGGCAAGCTCATGGAAAGGTTGGTGCCTAGGTGGCCAACCTGTCATGTTTTATGTGTTGCTTTCCGAACATTTTTGATGTTTACATGATTTTTCTCATCACCCAAGGGTGTGCAGTAAAGTGGCATTTTAAATGCCAACATTGTCCCTCAGATTATTTTCCTTATCATTTCTCTTTTATTCATTGTTTCTTGGAGATTTGTCATGTTTTTGCATTCTTCCTAGGCATCTGCGTTAGAAGTAGACAAGTAAACACACACTAGATCATGAGCAAGAGGTTAACCTTGAATGACGGAATTCTTCGAGCGTATGAGGTGCCTAACACCTTCCCCTTACGTAACAAGAATCTTTAACCTTAAAAGGCACGGAGCATACACGCAATCATTTGCATCAATTTCTTGCATTCATATGCTTCTTAGTTTTCCTCGTCTTTGCATTAAAAGACTAGGTGGCGACTCCTTTTCCTTATCCATTTCTTATCCTTCTTTGGTGGTTCTGAGTCATGTCTCCATCTTCGGATTCACCATCTTTGCCGTGACCGTATCGGGATTCCTCGTGTGTTTCTACGCATTGAAGTGTCATGTTGGGTTCCACTAGCATGGTTACACTTGGTGAGCTGTAGGCTGAGGTGGCAAGCTCATGGAATGGTTGGTGCCAAGGTGGCCAACCTGTCATGTTTTATGTGATGCTTTCTGAACATTTCTGATGTTTACCTGATTTTTCTCATCACCCAAGGGTGTGCAGTAAAGTGGTATTTTAAATGCGTACATTGTCCCTCAGATTATTTTCCTTATCATTTCTCATTTATTCATTGTTTCTTTGAGATTTTTCATGTTTTTGCATTCCTCCTAGGCATGTGCATTAGAAGTAGACAAGCAAACACGCACTAGATCAGGAGCAAGCGGTTAACCATGAAAGATTGAATTCTTCGGGCGTATGAGGTGTCTAACCCCTTCCCCAAACGTAACAAGAATCCTTAACCTTAAAAGGCACGGAGCATACACGCTTTCATTTGCATCATTTTCTTGCATTCATATGCATCTTGGTTTTCCTCGTCTATCCATTAAAAGACTAGGTGGTGACTCCTTTTCCTAATCCTTTTCTTATCCATCTTTGGTGGATCTGAGTCTTGTCTCCTTCTTCGGATTCACCATCTTTGCCGTGACCATATCGGGATTCTTCGTGTGTTTCAACGCATTGAAGTGTTGTGTAGGGTTCCACTAGCATGGTTACACTTGGTGAGCTGTAGGCTAAGGTGGCAAGCTCATGGAATGGTTGGTGCCTAGGTTGCCAACCTGTCCTGTTTTATGTGGTGCTTTCCGAACATTTTTGATGTTTACATGATTTTTCTCATCACCCAAAGGTGTGCAGTAATGTGGCATTTTAAATGCCTACAGTGTCCCTCGGATTATTTTCCTTATCATTTCTCTTTTATTCATTGTTTCTTGGAGATTTTTCATGTTTTTGCATTCTTCCTAGGCTTGTGCATTAGAAGTAGACTAGCAAACACCCACAAGATCATGAGCAAGCAGTTAACCCTGAAATACTGAATTCTTCGGGCGTATAAGGTGCCTAACGCCTTCCCCATTCGTAACAAGAATCTTTAACCTAAAAAGGCACGGAGCATACACGCATTCATTTGCATCATTTTCTCGCATTCATATGCATCTTAGTTTTCCTCGTCTTTGCTTTAAAAGACTAGGTGGCGACTCCTTTTCCTTATCCTTTTCTTATCCTTCTTTGGTGGTTCTGAGTCATGTCTCCTTCTTCGGATTCACCATCATTGCCGTGACCATATCGGGATTCCTCATGTGTTTCTACGCATTGAAGTGTCGTGTAGGGTTCCACTAGCATGGTTACACTTGGTGAGCTGTAGTCTGAGGTGGCAAGCTCATGGAATGGTTGGTGCCTAGGTGGCCAACCTGTCATGTTTTATGTGATGCTTTCTGAACATTTCTGATGTTTTCATCAATTTTCTGATCACCCAAGGGTGTGCAGTATAGTGGCATTTTAAATGCCTATATTGTCCCTCGGATTATTTTCCTTATCATTTCTCTTTTATTCTTTGTTTCTTGGAGATTTTTCAGGTTTTTGCATTCTTCCTAGGCATGTGCATTAGAAGTTGACTAGCAAACACCCAGTAGATCATGAGCAAGCAGTTAACCCTGAAATACTGAATTCTTCGGGCGTATGAGGTGCCTAACACCTTCCCCATGTGTAACATGAATCCTTAACCTTAAAAGGCACGGAGCATACACGCATTCATTTGCATCATTTTCTTGCATTCATATGCATCTTAGTTTTCCTCGTCTTTGCATTAAAAGACATGGTGGTGACTCCTTTTCCTTATCCATTTCTTATCCTTCTTTGGTGGTTCTGAGTCATGTCTCCTTCTTCGGATTCACCATCTTTGCCGTGACCATATCAGGATTCCTCGTGTGTTTCTACGCATTGAAGTGTCGTGTAGGGTTCCAATAGCATGGTTACACTTGGTGAGCTGTAGGCTGAGGTGGCAAGCTCATGGAATGGTTGGTGCCTAGGTGGCCAACCTGTCATGTTTTATGTGATGCTTTCTGAACATTTCTGATGTTTACATCATTTTTCTCATCACCCAAGGGTGTGCAATAAAGTGGCATATTAAATGCCTACATTGTCCCTCGGATTATTTTCCTTATCATTTCTCTTTTATTCATTGTTTCTTGGAGATTTTTCATGTTTTTGCATTCTTCCTAGGCATGTGCATTAGAAGTAGACAGGCAAACACACACTAGATCATGAGCAAGTGGTTAACCTTGAAAGACTGAATTCTTTGGGCGTATGAGGTGTCTAACACCTTCCCCATGCATAACAAGAATCCTTAACCTTAAAGGGCACGGAGCATACATGCATTCATTTGCATCATTTTGTTGCATTCATATGCATCTTGGTTTTCCTCATCTTTCCATTAAAAGACTAGGTGGCGACTCCTTTTCCTTATCCTTTTCTTATCCTTCTTTGGTGGTTCTGAGTCATGTCTCCTTCTTCGGATTCACCATTTTTGCCGTGACTATATCGGGATTCTTCGTGTGTTTCAACGCATTGAAGTGTCGTGTAGGGTACCACTAGCATGGTTACAGTTGGTGAGCTGTTGGCTGATGTGGCAAGCACATGGAATGGTTGGTGCCTTGGTGGCCAAGCTGTCATGTTTTATCCGTTGCTTTCCGAACATTTTTGATGTTTACATGATTTTTCTCATCACCCAAGGGTGTGCAGTAAACTGGCATTTTAAATGCTTACATTGTCCCTCGGATTATTTTCCTTATCATTTGTCTTTTATTCATTGTTTCTTGGAGATTTGTCATGTTTTTGCATTCTTCCTAGGCATGTGCATTAGAAGTAGACAAGCAAACACACACTAGATCATGAGCAAGAGGTTAACCTTGAAAGACTGAATTCTTCGGGCGTATGAGGTGCCTAACACATTCCCCAGGTGTAACAAGAATCCTTAACCTTAAAAGGCACGGAGCATACACGCATTCATTTGCATCATTTTCTTCCATTCATATGCATCTTAGTTTTCCTCGTCTTTGCATTAAAAGACTAGGTGGCGATTCCTTTTCCTTATCTGACTTTGGTGGTTCTGAGTCATGTCTCCTTCTTCAGATTCACCATCTTTGCCGTGACCATATCGGGATTCCTCGTGTGTTTCTACGCATTGAAGTGTCGTGTAGGGTTCCACTAGCATGGTTACACTTGGTGAGCTGTAGGCTGAGGTGGCAAGCTCATGGAATGGTTGGTGCCTCGTTGGCCAACTAGTCCTGTTTTATGTGTTGCTTTCCGAACATTTTTGATGTTTACATGATTTTTCTCATCACCCAAGGGTGTGCAGTAAAGTGGCATTTTAAATGCCTACATTGTCCCTCGGATTATTTTCCTTATCATTTCTCTTTTATTCACTGTTTCTTGGAGATTTTTCATGTTTTTGCATTCTTCCTAGGCATGTGCATTAGAAGTAGACAAGCAAACACACACTAGATCATGAGCAAGCGGTTAACCATGAAAGACTGAATTCTTTGGGCGTATGAGGTGTCTAACACCTTCCCCATGCGTAACAAGAATCCTTAACCTTAAAAGGCACGGAGCATACACGCATTCATTTGCATCATTTTCCTGCATTCATATGCATCTTGGTTTTCCTCGTCTTTCCTTTAAAAGACTAGGTGGCGACTCCTTTTCCTAATCCTTTTCTTATCCTTCTTTGGTGGATCTGAGTCTTGTCTCCTTGTTCGGATTCACCATCTTTGCCGTGACCATATCGGGATTCTTCGTGTGTTTCTACGCATTGAAGTGTCGTGTGGGGTTCCACTAGCATGGTTACAGTTGGTGAGCTGTAGGCTGAGGTGGCAAGGTCATGGAATGGTTGGTGCCTAGGTTGCCAACCTGTCCTGTTTTATGTGTTGCTTTCCGAACATTTTTGATGTTTACATGATTTTTCTCATCACCCAAGGGTGTGCAGTAAAGTGGCATTTTAAATGCTTACATTGTCCCTCGGATTATTTTCCTTATCATTTGTCTTTTATTCATTGTTTCTTGGAGATTTGTCATGTTTTTGCATTTTTCCTAGGCATGTGCATTAGAAGTAGACAAGCAAACACACACTAGATCATGAGCAAGAGGTTAACCTTGAAAGACTGAATTCTTCGGGCGTATGAGGTGCCTAACACATTCCCCAGGCGTAACAAGAATCCTTAACCTTAAAAGGCACGGAGCATATACGCATTCATTTGCATCATTTTCTTGCATTCATATGCATCTTAGTTTTCCTCGTCTTTGCATTAAAAGACTAGGTGGCGACTCCTTTTCCTTATCTGACTTTGGTGGTTCTGAGTCATGTCTCCTTCTTCGGATTCACCATCTTTGCCGTGACCATATCGGGATTCCTCGTGTGTTTCTACGCATTGAAGTGTCGTGTAGGGTTCCACTAGCATGGTTACACTTGGTGAGCTGTAGGCTGAGTTGGCAAGCTCATGGAATGGTTGGTGCCTAGGTGGCCAACCTGTCATGTTTTATGTGATGCTTTCTGAACATTTCTGATGTTTACATCATTTTTCTCATCACCCAAGGGTGTGCAATAAAGTGGCATTTTAAATGCCTACATTGTCCCTCGGATTATTTTCCTTATCATTTCTCTTTTATTCATTGTTTCTTGGAGATTTTTCATGTTTTTGCATTCTTCCTTGGCATGTGCATTAGATGTAGACAGGCAAACACACACTAGATCATGAGCAAGCGGTTAACCTTGAAAGACTGAATTCTTCCGGCGTATGAGGTGTCTAACACCTTCCCCATGCATAACAAGAATCCTTAACCTTAAAGGGCACGGAGCATACGTGCATTCATTTGCATCATTTTCTTGCATTCATATTCATCTTGGTTTTCCTCGTCTTTCCATTAAAAGACTAGGTGGCGACTCCTTTTCCTTATCATTTTCTTATCCTTCTTTGGTGGTTCTGTGTCATGTCTCCTTCTTCGGATTCACCATCTTTGCCGTGACCATATCGGGATTCTTCATGTGTTTCTACGCATTGAAGTGTCGTGTAGGGTTCCACTAACATGGTTACACTTGGTGAGCTGTAAGTCGAGATGTCATGCTCATGGAATGGTTGGTGCCTAGGTGGCCAACCTGTCTGTTTGCCCCAAGCTAATGGATTTCATCATCGCCAATCAATAGCTGGGTCCAATTGTTCAGGCTATGTTTGGGAAGCTAGAGGCTGGTGGTGAGCCTCACTTCTCTATTGGGGCATATTAAGAGTTGAGATTTGATATGCGCCTGTATGTGCCCCAACATGTGGAGACCATGTAAAGGTTGCTCAATGAAGTGCATCGGTCCAAGTACATTATTCACCTTGGGAGTAGGAATATGTACTAGGATTTGAAGTAGAACTTTTGGTGGCTTGGCATGAAAAGGAATGTTGTTGACCATGTTGCAAGGTGTGTAACCTGCCAGCTATTCAAGGCAGAACACTAGAGACTTAGAGGGACCTTGCAGCTGTTGGATATTCTCATGTGGAAGTGGGAGCACATCTCTATGGACTTCGTGATTGGTTTGCTGTGTACTCAATTCTTGGCCATTTGGGTGAAACTTCTGATGCACCGTCTAGTCGAGCTGTATGTTTCTGAGGTAGTTCGGTTACATGGTGTTCTAGTGTCCATTGTGTTTGACAAAGACACAAGGTTCACCTCAAGGTTCTGGAGGACTCTATAAGAGACTCTTAGCATTGTGCTCAACTATAGCACAACATTTCATCCTCAGTCGGACGGTCAGACAGAGAGGACTATCATGATGTTGGAGGATATGCTCAGAGCATATGCCTTAGACCTACTAGGAAGTTGGGAGGACCATTTGCCGTTGGTTGAGTTTGCCTACAACAATAGTTATCACTCAAGCATTGGGATGGCGTAGTACAAAGTTTTGTTTGGTAGGCAATGTAGATCAACAGTTTGCTGGAGCGAAGTGGGCAAGCGTCAGTTGATTGGTCTTGAGCATTTGTAGCTGTACATGGACAAGGTTGATCTAATCCATAATAGGTTGTTAGCTACATAGAGTTGGTAGAAGAGTTATGCGAAATGGAGGTGGAGACCGTTAGAGTTTCTAGTGGGAGACTATGTGCTCTTGAAGGTGTCGTTGACCAAGGGTGTCATGAGGTTCGGGAAGCATGAGAAGCTAATTCGTCACTATATTAGCCCATACCAGATTACCCAGAGGATTGGTGAGGTAACTTATCGACTGGATCTACCAGTAGAGTTGTCATCTGTGCACGACGTGTTCAATGTCTCCATACTAATGAAGTATCTGGCTGACGCATCTCATGTGATTCTAGTTTAGCCAGGGGGCTCTAGGAAGATCTATTCTTTGTGGAGGATGTCGTCCAGATTGTTGACCATAAGGAGCAGGTGTTGTGGAATAAGGTGATTCCCCTAGTTTTGGTGTTGTGGAGGCATCATGGAGCTAAGGAGGCCATGTGGGAGTGCGAGGAAGCCATCCTAGCCCATTATCCGTATCTTTTCGCCTACTAGTGATTTCAAAAGTGAAATCTTCTTTTAAGGTGGTTAGGATGTAACACCCGAAAAATCATTTTTATAATTATTTACATCTTTATGAATATATTCTGATAGGTGTTATTGTTCTAAGGCCCATTTGTGTGATTTCATGGTTTTGGACTTGGGCCTCGTTGATTGGCTTCTGTTTGTGTATTCCTGTGCTTGTCCCCAAGTGGTTGGCACTATGCGTGGCTAGCATTGATGGGCCTGTGTGTGGGCCTACATTAGTGGGTCGGTTGGTAGTGTGGTTGGTTGCTGGTTTGTGCCTTGGAGTTGGCTGGTGTGGTTGGAGTTTGGGTTGTGGTGGTTGCGTGCATGCATGAAGGGACAGTTAAGCACCTATGCATCTTCCCCAGTGTGTGAGTTTATAAGGAGTGTAGGCCATGCACGTCTTTCCTCGCCACTTCCTTCCTCTTCTTTCTCTTCTCCTTCCTGCAGATGCTGGCACCTCTTCTCCCTCTTCCTCCCCAAAATGGCACACCCTCCCCCTCCCTCTTGTCTCTCACCCTCACCCTCATCCCCTCTCCCTTGCCATCTCTCCCTCTCCCTTTATTCCCTTACTTCCTTCCCTGTTGGTGTGCCCGAGGGTAGATGATGGCATGCGGCGGTGCATGGAGCTTCGGTGAGTCGTCCTTGAGGTTGAGGTAGCGCTTGTGAAGGTCGTGCTCGCTGAAGTTGGCCAGAGACCAGAGTTGGGTCACTAGAAACGCATATAAGGTACGCACCTCATGCCTTGTATTAGAATGCATGAAAAATGCTAGAAAAACTAGAATTGCATGAAATCCAGGTAAATTTATATTCTTAGAATTTATCGTAAATTTGTGGTGATTTATGGTAGCATTTATGGCAATAAATGTGATTGGTTTGGTTTCGAGGTTTTCTGCTCTCTTTGGCTTTGTGATTTTATTCCGAGAGCTATGCTTGATGGATTTTGGTTTTGTTTGTGTGGATGTGGAGTAGACTTGATGGTCTACAACATATGTTTTATGTGGATTTTATCATGGTTGTTTCGTAGGTCTGCCCCTCACTCCCACTTGGGAGAAGAACTAGACAGTAGGTTTGGGCCATTTTCTGGTTTCATACCGTTTTCTGTCAGTTTAAGTCCTCTAGTCGTGTTTTGGTCATCCAAATTCCTCCAATCCGTGGTTGCGGCCACGAGTATTGACTGTTGACCTCCTGTATCAATCAATTGAACAAATTTGGTCTTTCGAAGAAGGGAATTTTGACTTACCGATCGGGAGTTCGGTCTTCCATTTTGGGTTCCCTAGGGCCATTTCAATCGACCATCTCAGTTCGGTAGACTCAACTAGTGGTTTTCGGTTGACCGATCCCTCTTCGGTCTGCCAAATTAAGGCCCAAATGCTTTTGTAAAGTGATTTCTATGGATTTTCTGGATTGGTTTGTTTTGCCTATTTGAGATGGGATTATGGGCCA
>JAMKQA010034249.1:0-13370 GCA_024699735.1 Posidonia australis | reverse complement strand
CCGTGGTCAAAACGGTATACCGTTCAACTAGCTGTTTACGACCATTTTATAGTCGTTAGACACAGATCGAGGCGATCCGTCGGCTATAAATAGGACCCGTACAAGGCTTGGAAAAGCAACCGATTGAGAATCATTGAGCTACCATTGAGAAAAAGTTGTAATATTGTGCATTGTTTTCATTTCCATTCTCCTCACGAGATTTTGTTCTGTAATACCTGTTGTTGTCATTCTCTGTGAGCGGGATAGTTCTAAATTCTGTATAAGCATCAAAGTAAAGGGCTTTAGCTTCTCGGGGATTGAGAAGTGGGAAGAGCAAGCAAGCGTTGGTGGTGTAGCCAACAAGTAAGTTCGTTATCTTATTTTAAATAAGGGGAAAATCTCAAGAGGGTCTTGAGGAGTGGACTAGGCGGGGTTGCCGAACCACTATAAATATCTTGTCTATATCAATTGCTCTCATCATCTTCTTGTATGTTATACAAATTGCATAAGTAGTTAAACTTGATTATATTTGTTAAATAATATCCTTTGTATGCAATTTTCATTAATCTCTAAAAAAGTAGACGAAGTAATTAAAAAGTGTTAATTCTCTATTCACCCCCCCTCTAGAGGAGCTATTTTGATCCTACAGATCTGGGCAGAGAGATCAGAAATACCTGGAGCGTGAATAGGGGTGCCAGAGTGAGAGGGGGGCCAGGGTGGGGAGAGTCAGTAGCAACTTCCTTTTCCACGTAGTCATAGAGTGCTAGCAGCTTTTGGAATTTTCCCATGAAGAGATTTCTGGCGCGGATCTAAGACTGAACGAAATTGGGATCGTCCACAAGGAAAGATACAGATGCCTTTGATGATGATGAGGCCTTGTACCATCCGTCGGAGAGGCTTTATACCAACCTTCAGAAGTGGGGGGGACAGTAGGGGTAAGCAGGATGCCCTCGGATCCAGAAGCGGGGCCACAGGGGAGAGGTTGAGAAAGGTTTCTGGTCCACACATTAACCCCTTGTTTTTCCCAGGTTTACAACCACGCCAGGTCTTGTTGGACTTGAAGGCTTTTCTACTAGGAGGGGTTGCTCTCTGAAGAGGGGAAGGAGAAGGTCTGGAAGACTACTATTGGGTTTGGGAGTTATGTGGCTCCCGAGCAGAGGGATCACAAAGGTCCCAGCTAGCCCTAAACTTGATCGGGTAAACGATCCTACCAAAGGCATAGAATCGAGTGTCCGGTAGATCTTTACCGTAGTGCAACTGTATACGACACCTAGCATAGGTTTGCTGTTTGGCATTATCATGGGATAAATCGACCTCCAAAAGGTCAGCAAATTCGGCCACCATGCTTTTGAAGACATCAACATTCCACAGGTGGTATGGAATGCCCTCGAGCCTAACCCATACCCCTTCCTCCCTAAGTGTAAAAACCGCATTGGTCTGCGGAGACCAATGAATATAAGTGGCCGGGAGAGATTGAAGGGAAGTGCCATAGAGTTTAAGGGTGTCAATCATGATTTTCGGGGAGGGGAAACGTAACAAGAACTTTCCTGGAGCAGAAAGCTTGACTTCTACTCCCGAAGCCAATGGCCAGTGGGTGGAAATGTGGTGCTCTAAAAGTTCTTTAGTGAGTTGGGTAGAGTGGGAGGAGACCACAGCACAGCATGAGAGCGACAGAAGAAGGTCGCAGGTAGCTTCGGAAGGAGGGATAACAGCAGGAGAGTGGGGAGAGAGGCCAGTCATCCTAAGAGGGTGGTCAGAGTTTTTGTTATCCTGAAAAAAATTTACAAATAGCTACCGAATGAGATGGAGAAGAACAACGAAAGCACAAACCATTGTATTTACAGTTTGCCTTCTTAGAGGATGGTCAAGATTCAATTTTGGGGGCATTCGTCAGTTTACCACTTGCCCCTCGTTATTTTATGTATCTACGTACAATTGGCAGTTGGATTCGACCACACATTGTTGACTTGGTAATTCTATTGACTATGGACTCTGTCCGTGGCCTCGAAAAATCAGTGGGAGCTGAAAATAGTGTGCAAACCAGATTGGGTACAACGCGACTTTCCATAGCGATGTGAGGTGAGATACGTACTATTATTTAATAATAATTAAAACTAATTAATAAAGAATCGTCAATCGCAAAGAAGGAAAACTAGCAAAACGGAATTATCAAATAAAAAGAAAGGATATTTCCATATAAAAAACTAATTTCCATATAAAAACTAATAAATGATCAGACAAAACTTATTTCCATAGGTACTACTAGTTTTTAAAACTAATAAAAGATTAAAAATAAATAAATTCTAAACTAATAAATTCCGTAGGTGTTGCTAGTTTTTATATGTTCGACTCATATTTTTTGCCTAGAAAAAATTATTATTTTTTAAAACTAATAAATTTTAAACTACTAAATTATTAAAAACTAATAAATTTTAAACTAATAAAGTATTAAACTAATAAATTATTAAAACCAATAAAGGTTAAAATAATAAATTATTAAAAATTAATAAATTGTAAACTCATAAATTATAAACTAATAAATTTTAACATCTATGGAAACTAATTTCCATAGATGTTGCTAGTCTTTAAAACTAATAAATTATTAAAAATAATAAATTTTAAACTAATAATTTCTATAGCTGTCCATATAAAAGTAACAATTTCCATGTATGCTAATAAATTTTTATAGTTTCCATATAAAACTAATAAATTATTAAAAACTAATAAAGAAGTAGTTGATTCTTTATTTCGAAACTAATTTCCATATGAAAACTAGCAAAACGAAATCACCAAAACTAATTTCTATATAAATATTTAAAAATATTCTCAATTTTATAAAATCATTTGATATTTGAACTAACTATGACACTTTTTTAACATTTGAGATCAATTTTCGATACTTCTATCATATATTTCATAGTTAATACAATCAATTTTAGTAGAAAAGAAGACTAATCGATTATAAAAATATATTCTTAAATAATTATATTCACAAGTCGTAACTTTTGAATTCCACCTTTTTAAAATGTTTGAGAAGAATTTAATGGTTAATTAGAAGAATTTAATGGTAATTAACCATTAAATTCTCATTAATACGAGTTTTTTGGATTTTTCGAATTTGACAATAAACAATTAGCAAATCTATATCATGTCATATAATCCTACACCAATAATCTATAAACAAACATATATTGTAAGAGTTTTTAAAAAATAAACTTTAAGGATAATCTAATCTTCTTTCTACAATATTAGTCAAAAAATAGACGACGAAAGAGTATATAAAATTGATATCGAACCTAGAGTATCACAATGGTGGTTTCAAATGTCAACGATTGATTCGAAATTGAGGCAAACTCTAGTGTTGCGTTTGGTACATTGGAATGAAAATAAATAGGAATGGAATGAACTCTGGAATGGAATTTGGAATGGAATGGAATAAAATAGATTTATTCTATTCTTGTGTTTGGTATGTAATGAAATTGCAGATTGGAATTGACAAACAATTTCTTTCTAATATTTAATACATAAGAACATAATCGAAATGGAAATATAAAATTTGGAAGATTAACAACTATACATTAACAAAAATATCCTATCAATTTGGAAAAAAAATTAAAATAATTTTTTTCCATACACACTACAATATACACATATACATAAAAGTTTTAACATAGATAATCTTTTTTAAATTAGCATTAACAAAATATTCTTGGTAGAATAAAAATTTTTTGTAGGAAAAAAAGACAATAAAAAATATCAATATTCTTTGTAAAAAAAATACATACAAAAAAGAGAGAGGAAAAGAAGACGAAAAAGCAAAAAAATATAGAAAAGAGATAGTTGTAGAAGAAAGAAGGCCGTAGAGGAAGAGGGAGGGCTTCGAAGGAGGAGGGTGACTAAACTTGGAAATCGGGTCGGGCCGGCCATGGGCCGTCTGGCCCATCCTAGGTCCACTATGGCCTCTACTTGTCTAACCCAGCACAGGGTCGTGCCAGGCCAGGCCCACCGTGGGTCGTGCCGAGTCCACTTGCTAGGCTCCTGTAGGTCGGTAGAATAGGCCCATTTTGGCCTGCAAATGAGGATTAGGTTGGGGCGAATCGGGCTAGGTCAGCTCAGAAATTTAAAAAAAAAAGAAGGGTTGGGCCCGTGGGTTCGAAATAAAAAAAAAGTATTTGTAAAGTTCCTTAAGAATATTACTATACAATGATGTAAAATATCTTTTGTATTTTTTTTATTTTTTATGTATTTTTTATTTTTTTAATGCATTAAAAATATTTTTTTTATTAATAACAAATTTTAATTTTAAAATTTAAATTTTGACCTAATGGACTGGACCGGCCCAACCTGGCCCATCGACAGGCCGTGGGTCGTGTCGGGCCCATGGTTTGTTAAAAGAGGCTCAACCTGGCTTGGCCTGGTCCAGCCTGCGGGCTAGTCCGTCATGGTCCAAGCCCAGGTGGGCCCTTACTTTTTTAGACCGGGTTGACTCAGTTCGGCTCCCATTACATGACTAAGGGTGACAGACGTCAAGAACACGCCACGAAGGAGGAGGGATAGCTGTGGAGAAAGAGAAACGACAGTAGGGTAGGGTACATGACGTTTTTAGGATTATTCCCAATGAAATGGGAATCAAATTTCTTAACTCTCAGGAAGAATGAAATTCCCATGTTTAATGGGAATTTGATTCCTAAGAGAATTTTATTTCCATGCTTATTCTAAAGATTTTTTTTCTACCAAACATTAGAATGGAATTCTCTCGTTCCATTCCAGTCTATTCCAATCTCCATTCCAACGTACCAAACACTACCTAGGAATTTATACAACAATTGCCTAAAATGAAAATCAAATACGCGTCGACAAATTTAGAAGAAGGTTGCGTATTTGCGGCGGGGCACTGCAAATATCCAGTCCATAGGATTACATCCAATGTCTGAACCACAACGCAGTAATCATAATCCCGTTCCAGCACAACTCACACGCCGAAAAGGCAGATCTTGAAACCACATCCGAATACCAGCGGTCAGGATTTTCGGCACACCCCCAAACGTGATAAAGACCGTCGAACGAAACATACTCTTGTCGGACAACTCCTCCCGTCTCTTCCCTCAATGCCCCTGGGAGAAGACGAGAGAATCTCTCTCTAATCTTCTGCGTCATTTAGCCCGTAGAAAGAGGGGAGGGAGAGAGAAGGGCGGGGACGGCTCTTCGATTTTCCCCCCGTCGTTCCTCCGCCTCCTCCTCCTCCTCCTCCTCCGCCTCCACCGTCTTGGTCCCCCACGGCCATGGAGTCTTCTCCAGCGAGCTCCCTCGGGTACGTGCAGGTGGCGTGGGAGGGGAGCGGCAGCGAGGTCAAGGATAAGGGCCGGGAACAAACCCTGTCGCAGGTGGATCCGTTCCTCGTCGAGGCACTCGAGAACCCGCGGCATCGTCTCACAGGTTCTTGCTCCTTCCCTCCCGCGTTCCCTCTTTCTGCCCCTTGTGTTGCGTCAATCTGGGTGTGGTGTGGTTTCCGTGGTTGAATTCTTGGTGTCCTCAATTGTGGCGTTGTGTTCTTGGATTTTTTTGTTTCCCTTCTTGGATTTTCTGGTGTTTGGACGGATGGGGTTGAATTGGGGGACTAAGGCGCTTCTAGGGTTTTCTTGTTCGTGTGTTTGTTCTCGGGGCACGTAGCTTCAAGATGTGATTAGAATCTTGATTTCCGTGTCCCAAATCTTTCTTAGATTTTTGTTGTTTGATTTCGTGGGTAGGATGCTGGATCTGGACTTGCTTGCTATTTCTCAATGGAAAATTGTTTTGTGCGATTTCGTGCATCTTTCTGTTTGCCGTGGTTTTAAAGTCCGTTTGTTTGGGCCTTGTGGTGTCCATTCTCTCCATAGATGCCTTTTCCCGTCGTTTCTAAAAGTAGAATATGCTTATGCTTTGTTTGCCCCTTCATGTAAGAATTTGTAACCAGAACTTATACTTTTTTATTAACTGAGGAAATTTTATGATTCATGATCATGCAAACCCTTGGATGCTTCTCTGACAAACAAACTGTATTGAAGAATGCATATGCGACGTGGTTAAATATCAACTTCTATTTAATTTAATCCCAAATTACAAGCTCGTGTCTTTGTTCTTTAGTAGTTTAGTGTTTCTCTTTTCATATCTGCTTGTAAGAGCACTGCTTTATATTTGTATTAAACCCTCATCCTTTCTGGCTAGCAAATTAAAATTTTTGCGTTTAGAATTACTGAACCTAAATTACCACTAATTAACTTAAATATATTACATTTTAGAGTACATCTTCACAGTTTTCATGTGGTTTTATTGTTATTCTAAATATGTTAACTAAAATACATCATTTACACAAACAGTTTCATGGATTTATGTAGTTCATCTACTAGACCAGCATGAAATTAGTACATTATTTTACGATTATCCTTGAATTAGGTCCGTAAATTCTCTTCTCCTTGTTCATTTATTCTAACATTAAAACATCTTTGTCGATCATCCTACATGTTTGTTTCATGAGCACATTAACCGTGCACCTCTATTCTTACTCTAATCATTCCCTTTATGGAATTTCTTCTTCTTCTAAGTACCCATATTTTCTCCCTTTTTGTGATCTTTTGTTCCAATTCTCTTACAGGGAATTAATTTATATGACTGACCCTTCTAACAAAGACCCATGCTTTTCTGCTTCCATTTTATCTCTTCTTTTCTTTGAGATGTTTAATCAATTAAAATTGCTCCTTTGCAGGCCTTCTCTCTCTCTCTCTCTCTCTCTCTCTGAAATGAGGTTATCTCATCAACTAGACCTTTATTAGATGCCTTGTAAAAAAAATACTACTATAAGAACCTTGGCAATCCACGTATGGCACAAGAAATGCTAATGATTTGAACAATTGAACAAGGGAGACAACAACTCAAATGAGACTATCAACATAGGCCATACGACACATAGAGTGTATAGCATCAGTTTATCCCCATATTTTATGTTAAATATCTAGGTTCCAACCTTGGTGGGTGACCAAAGGTGGAGGGCTCTCAGTAGCTAGGCTATATTAAGAAGGAAACGAATGAACTACCTAGGCCACTGGCAGCACAATGCAAGTTCTAATCTTCTTAAGTTGGTTTTGTGTACTTTCTTTAAGATGCTATTTTGACTGATCTAGGAGCCACCATATTTGATCATTAAAATTTGTTTTTTTCATGTTGAAGTTTCCCATTTTCACATTTGCCACCTTGTTGCATATCATGATCTTGCATTACCCTATTTCAATGAAAGCTAGTGCAATTAGTGTTTCTAATTCAGTTGAGTAGTCCTGAGTGACTAGTTTTGGGGTTTTGTCGATCGGATCTGTGGGTAATTTGTTCCCCATTTAACTTTGTCACAAGCTTTCTGATGCAGGGATATGTAACCCAAAGCCTGTTAGTCTTAAAAGCCAAGGAAAAACTTCGACTATTTCTTTATCCCATCTTCTTTTGATTCACTACTTTTCATTACTTCTGGTTTTTTACTGCCTTTGCTTATGTCAAAGAGCAGCAGAAAGCAATAAAAAGGTATGTTTCATTGCTAAACGTCTTTTACATCACATGTAAGGCATCATCTATGCTTTTGCAACTAGGCTCAACTGGGAGACAATTGTACTGGCTATATAGGCATTGTTTGTGAACAAATTCGATTGTCAATTGCTTCATTTGTTTGGTTTGGAAGATTTCCTCTCTTGTTTGGAGAAGAAAATCGGTTGTTTGCTTGGAATATTTGCTTTTTTATGAGAAAAACCAGTTGATTTGTTTGGATGATGTCCTTTGTTTGACTAACAAGCCAGTCGATTTGTTTGAAAGATATCCTTGGATGCCGAGGCATAGGCTTCAAATTGGGCATGGTTTACCTCTATGTAGATAACCAAATCTTTAAATGGGGCCATAATTGGGTCTGTACTCGTGATTAGTGATGGCACACTTTTTACCTGCAAATCAAGAATGTACTGTTTTATTGATCTTTGATAGTAGAAGGATGGCTCTCATTTTAGATGACTTTTCCCTATGGTAAAGGTCCTTTTAGCTTTTATGATACAAGTTTTAGGTTTGGTGGACGTGGATTTCATTGGAGACAGTACATGTCTCCTAGAATGACAATGGGAGTATTAGTTAAGAATTTTGTTGAGGGAAGCTATTGGTGCAATTGATTGATGTTTGATGAGGTGGAAGACGAAAATCCAGAGGAAACTGGATCTGGTTATCCAATTCGTTCAGATCCATGATAATTTATGAGAGGAATCAAGAAACTGAATGATGTTAAAACAGCAAATAAATGGTACTATAGTTTCTACCTAACCAAGATGTAGATGCTGATTGTAGCAGAAGTAAACAACCTTGAGTTGTGAGAAATCATGAAGCCAGGATGAAACAGGAAAGAGTTCGATTGAGAAGAGAATATCAATGGTTATATACTCAAAGAAATTGACTTGCTATCAGTGATGGCTGGATTGCAATGATGTTGATTATATGTCTTGCTTTCTGGGTGAATGATCCATTTTACAATATATTTTGTTATCATCAGATGTGGAGAATATTAGTGTTTCTGGAAACAAATACAGAAATATATTCACATTAATCAAATTAGCAATATTTCTGCTTAAAAAAACCCAAATTAGCAGTATTCTAAGAAAAAGTGTAACATGAGAATCAATCAATGACCTTCCACTGCAAAACAAAGATGACTATTACACCAATTGTTTATACATGTTACGGAAAACATACATAAAATATTTATTAAGTTAACTTTAGCAACTAAATATTGATGCTACTATATAAAGTAAAATATTTATTTGAGATCTGTTGTATGTAAATATAATACTAATTTTCATTGCAAATAGTTGCGTATCATATCAATAACAAAAATTTCCCATTCATTTTGTCACATATTGATTTGTATTTGATTCTTATATTATTACGTTTAGCATTTCTAAATTGTATTCTTTTCCTTTTCTTGAATATGGAAAATCTAATTTCATATATGTGACATATTCATATCCAATATCCATATTCGGAAACAAGAGACATACTAATAGATATAAGCCTACAGGTATAGCTGTTCTGATCTGCTCCTTCTTCACTTATAGATTTGTTAATATCATCCTCCCTCTTGTTTGTCATCATGCTTAATATTTGCTTGTTTGTTCTCTGTGTGTGTGTGTGTTTGTGTGTGCCATGTTAACATAATGCTATGGTAGGTGATGCAAATTGTAATTAATAAAGGATATGATAATTTGGGCACATCTTTTTATTAGCTAAACATGTTCTGTATATTGCTGACGACATGCATTAGAACAATTTGTAGTCTTGCTCATGATTGCTCCTGCTTTAAGCTCTTATTGGGCTGTAAAGGAAACAGCAAAACTGTAGAAGCATTCACAAAAGGTTCAGTATTTAAATAAACAGTAGCTTGATGGTGGGTATCCATTGCAATTCCAAGTGTCATATCAAACTGTTGAACCTATAGAAAATGGGTTAAATATATTTTGATCTTATGTTGTACGTGTATCTCTGCTAACTGAAAATTTATGCTGTTTAATACTGTAGTTCTGCGAATGGAGTTAGACATTCAAAGTTTTATGCGAAACCCTGATCAACATCAGTTTGAATTCCAGCACTTCCCTACTTCTTACCTTAGATGTGCTGCTCACCGTGTAGCTCAGCATTATGGTCTCCAGACTATGGTTCTAGACATTACATTAGATGGGTCGGGAAGAATTATGGTGTGGAAAACACCCGAAAGCAGATTTCCAGATGTTTGTTTATCAGAGGTTCCTGCTAAACAGCCTGAAGGATGCAAAACCGAACAGGTTAAGATTGTTATTCGTCCAAGACCAAGTAAAGCTTCCCATAATGATGCAGACCAACAAGGGACTAAGCAAAGTCCTGTGAGAACGGTGGAGGAAAGGAAAGAGGAGTATGACAGAGCACGGGCTCGCATCTTCAATGGTTCTAGTAGCCTAGAATTAGAAGCCACACCTTCCCAGACCCAGGCTGTAGCTGATGGGCGAAACAAGTGCTTTAATGGTGAAGACATGGAATTCCACAAGATCTTAATTGGAGACCCTTTAAAAATAGGTGCAAAAGATGGGGCTTCTAGGGTTGCTGCCATTTTCAGAGATAGGGAAAAAGACCTGACTGATCCTGATTATGACCGAAGCTATGACAGGTACTGCATCATCTTATCATGTGTATCCCGTAATTTTTTATGGCATGAGAAGCAAAGTTTGCTTACACAGTAAATGTATGTAGGTATGTTAGAGGCGTTACACCCAGTCAGAGCTTCAGCATGGATCAGTACAATATGCTGCAGACTCCGTCGTTCATGCATTATGAAACAGGCTTTCCTCAATTAGGCCGACTACCTAGGGCCCAGGCATCTATTGGCTATGGGCTGCCAAATCAGATTATGAATCCATACTGTCCCACTGGGTGCAACCAAACCTCTAGAGATGCTGTTTACATGCAATGGCCCAGTCCGACTATGATGTATGCGCAGTCCTACGGACACTTCAGGCATGCTTCTTTCCAGGTATGCACGTGCATTGGTACACTGTTCAAGCTCCATGGCTGTCTTAACTGAACCTTTTTTGTTTGTTGGATGGTCCAGGTTCCATTCTATCAGCAGCCACTAAGCTTTGAACGTTCTCAAAAGCACTAGGAAAGAAAGCTCATGTAGCAATTCTTGTATTCTAGCAATAGTAAGGCTAGGTATATTATTTGGACTGTATCAACTTTCTTTGAATTCCATTAGTGTAGAATTGTTTGCTTCGTGGTAAGGATGAATTATGGTGCACAATGACTTTCGGAAGCATTTGACCCTATTAAATGATTTTGTCGGTGTTGTCTTTGTTCTTTGGTTTTCTGAACCATCAGCGTCCATCGGATTCTATCCTATTAGCACTCTTGCATGTTTTTTGGTTCAAAGGGATTCTGAAATGTGACCGGCGTGGTTTGCCCTCGTCTTTGACTTACATTCCACATATATCATACTACAGCAGAATGGCTATGGTTGGTTGCTTGTTGTAATTCCTAATCTTTAAAATGTCTACACGTTACTATTACCGAGCAAGTGCAAACATTTCCAGATTGCTTGCATCTTGTGAGGTTTCTACAATCTTTGGAAAACTTGTAATTATTGTATCGACTCGTTTGCGCCCTACGCGTACCTGAAACTGGAGTAATCAATAGATTTACCACCACCATTTGGTACCCTGTTGGTGGAATGGGTGGCGTCTTTTTGGGTTTTTTTTGGGGTAAATGGTAAACATATTGCATTAATAGGCTTGATTATGAGGTCCATCATCAAGCCCATAAACAATATCAAAGCTTGCCCATACAAAAGTGTGGTTGGAAGCCACCTGGGTTAAAATAGGGTTGACGCAAATGCGAAGACAGTTATTCCATGATAAAAGATCCCAAGGATCGATGGGGCCTGCTAACTGATTGCACTAAAAAGATAAAGAGACAATCTGAGGAATCCAAACCCTCAAAAGTGATTGCAGTTTTAAGTATAAGCAGCCATGTCATCAGTATCTTCCTCCATGCCCCTCGGTCACCTGATCGTTGTAGGCCTCAAGCTCTGCAATTGCCTCTGCTTCCTCGATCGGGAGAGTCATCGTTGGGGTTGTCAGTGGAGGCTGTTGTCGTGGAGTAGAACCTTCTTCCCAGAAAGTTCGGATGCTTAGGAATTGGCCCTTCCAATAGCCAGATGATCTGTCCAAAACAAGCCTAAGAAATAACATTGGGGAACGAAGTCAAAGCATTTGCTGTGTGATTTCTAAAAATTATATTATTTTTGGTATTCCAAATTGTCCAGTGTCCACGTAAGAGAGAACAAGGTATGCTCCATAAATTGCTATTTATATTAAATTGATAGGCTTGTTTCATTGAGAATATTTGAGACAAGCGTTTATGACTAAGGATCTGTTTAGTAGAGTTTTTGGACAGCTTCTGAACATATAGTTTCTTTTTAGAAGTTACAATGATAGTTCAACAACTCTACCAAATACTATCAACTTGTCAAAAGTTGGAGTATGATAACTTCTAATCAGAAGTTAGCTTCTACACTTGGATTCAGAAGTAGAAGCTTTATCAAAAGGACCACAAGTATGTTAGTGTGATCTATAACGAGATAATTCTAGATACTGGTAGCAAAAGGATAGACAATGAATAGGTGTTTACTTGTTTCCAATGGTTCATTACAAATAACACATTGTTGAGGTCCAATCCATCCTTTCTTAAGTATGTTTTTTCTTGTAAGAATCTTATTGTTGACCAAGAGTCTAGTAAACAATTTGACTTTGAGAGGCACATATGCTTTCCATATGCTTTTGTAACAACCTCAGTCATCATACAATTAATAAAACACATAAATATGTTTATTTTTAATTGGATCCTTAATTCATAAATTAAAACAATAATAATAGCAATTAGAGTAGACTATTTACTTGAGATTCTTAATGTGTGGTTGAGTGATTCCTCTATATGCATTAGTAAGAAATCTATCTTCAAATTTGCACTTGCTAAACACAAAATAAAACACATGTGAATGATTACTAAAAAGAACATCTAACACACATCTACCAAGAATACAAAACTAAAAACATTACAAAATAGAACCCATCTTTGTAAAACATCTAGAGATAGAATTAAAATGTGCTAAGGAAATGCACATGCATGATGCGCTACCTCAACACGTGAAAACGACAAATTTAAGATTGAACTCACAATATCGATGTCGAAAGTCAAAACCATAGAAGAATGTGATGCGTCAAACCACCTGTGTATACATTACCACACAATACAGAAATCCATAGAAAATTTGACTTGAAATCTACAACTCTAAACAATACTAACATTTCAATAATGATGTTCCAGAAGTTTACTGAAAACTTCTGAAATTATGATACATATGAGTTACAGCGATAGGTGTAATGATCTAGGTTCTAGGCAGCATTTTTAGACTAGATATTTGATTTGGAATCTGGATGTGTTAGACGCTAGGAATGATGCATCTTACGTTAGATGCAAGGAATTTCGCGTCTTACACCTGAAATGTTGATTTCCTAGTCTTTGTGTGTTAGACGTTGGTAGGTTTGCGTCTTATGATAGATGCAAGGTATCGTGCGTTCAACGCCTAAAATAGAATATTTTGGAATCCTTAGGTGTTAAACATTGCATTTGGACGTCTTACGTTATACACATGATTAGACGCATACAACATTCTGAATTTGAATCTAGAAATTTCCATTGCCTATTTATATGCTTGTAAGGGGGTGTCCTAAAGGTATTTCTTCCTCTTCTTCTCCTTCGTTCTTGACGTATGTCAGGTGATTCTAGGGGTTTCCGGGGGGGGGGGGGGGGGG
>JAMKQA010034248.1:0-14994 GCA_024699735.1 Posidonia australis | reverse complement strand
AATCATGCAAAACAATAAAAGAAAAGTCTTCGTAAACCAGAAATGCGGGTAAGGATCCCTATTACGTACGAGGAAGGTATTAGGCACCCTCGTACGCCTGATAAATCGGTCTTCTATTGGTTTCTCTCTTGCTAATGAAATGTCGACTTTGCAGCCTTTGCTGTACGCCCAAGGGCGATATGCCATGCCATGCTAATGAGTGTGGTGTCTAAAGTACGGGTGCATGATGTGTAGGGGTGTGTCCTAATGCTCAGAAATATCGCTCGTATACCGGGTCAAGTGTTGATGCAATAATATTGCATAATGAGATCAAAAGATCTAATATCTTGAGCGACTTATCATCCTTGCTTACTATATGCCTAATGCAATCTAAAATGCATGAAAAATAATTGAAAATAGATCTGTGCCTTCCTAATGCATCAAAGAAGAAAGCCAAAGAAAATTCCAAAAGCGAAACGAGTTGAGAAAACATGCCAAAAACATATGAAAACCTATTGTGTGCTACTGAAAATAGGCCAATGCGCCTGTTTGGTGTGCCAGACTGGTGCGTCAGTCTGGTGCGCCACCTATGTGCATCTAGGTGGGCTAGGAAAATGTGCTGAGGGAAAAATAGAAAACTATGCAAAGCCAAAACATCAGGGAATGCATTCTGGAAAGGTATGCAGTGAAAAAATGATTTTGTAAAACTCAGAAACCATGCCTTTAAAATGAAAGAAATGCAAATGCAATATCTATGGACCTCACGCTCAAGGGCCAGTAGCCTCACACAAGGCCCCACCTATTTTATGCTAAATGAAGGATGCATGATTCAACCATGCTACTGGATCATGCGCTGATTCACAAGGCTCTCCATGTAGGAATAAGGTGCAACCAACCTACCAGATTCTAGCCAAAGGCTGAATAACAAAATGGAGAAAACAATTGGAAAACGATCTGATCAAAGCTGGAAACATGCAGGTGACATCTTAAAATATCGGAGAATCAGTCATGAAAGGAACCAACTCAAAACCTTCGATAAAGCCATGCAAACAATGATGCAATGCGAGTGTTTCACTCTCTGACCAGTCTGGCGCGCCTGCTTGGTGCGCCAGAGTGGTGCGCTGGTTGGGTGCGCCTGAGCAGTGCGCCCCAAAGAATCTGGATCAGACTGCAATCTGATCCAGAATCCATCTTAGCAGAGATATAGGGTGAATTTATGCTAATGCAGATGGGTTCATGCCATTATTAAGAACTAAAAATATGATGAGAATGCACACGATTGAGAATCATCATGTAAATCATGTATTCGAAACCAAAATAAGTTGATGGGTTCATGTATGAAAACATGCAAAACGCCAAGGAATAAACATGATCTAGATAATGCCAATCAGAACATAGGTAAATGATGATCATAAGTATATTTCTATGTGCAAGAACTTATAGGTGCGTGGCAAAGAGCTATGTGCAAGGAAATGATAAAAGAAGATAACTCATGCAGATTTGTGCTAGAAATAACAATGTATATGAGCATGGAGATTATTTTGCAAAGAGAGCAAACATGTTTATCATAAAACTTCATAAAAACATGGAATAAATCAAACCATATGTAAGGTTTCAAGCATGCTTTATCATGTTTCTAAAGTGAAATTTAAAAGGAGAAAGAAGAGGTAGAAGGCCTACCTCTCAACATGTGCCTTCTCGAAATATCAAAGCTAATGAGATCCTTGTTGCTTTGGAAGGACCAAGTTGACTTTTTGACGCAAGGGAGTGCTCCAGAAAACGAAAATAAGCTGCTGGACAGAAGGAATAGCTCGTGCAGGATGCTTGCTCAGAACAGAATGGCTGAATTCAGGATTTCTAACCCCTCCCTATGGTTGCCTATGGGTGTCCTTATATAGGATTTTCTCATGGGTAACTCATGGGAATGCAGGGAGCCTCGAAAACGAAAAGCCTGGAAGATTCCATGGCATATTCTTTGCTAGAGGTAACAGCCATGGGAGGTGGAAAGCCAGCAGCCCACAGCCAGCAAAGTGGCTGTGCGCCAGGTTGGTGCGCTAGCTATGTGCGCCAAGTAGGTGTGCTAGGTAAGTGTGCTAGCTAAGTGTGCCAGGTAGGTGTGCTAGCTAAGTGCTCTCCCCTACTGGTTTGGTTTTCTAATTGGAATGTGGGCTTGCTATGGGTTTAGGATTAGTTCAAGGGTCAGCCACATCCAAAGCAACATCTGGAAAATTATCAATGAGTCACCTCAAAATCGGGGTGTCTACAGATGCCCCTCCTTGAGTGAGGTCAAGGGATGAAGGGAACCGAGACCGATGCTCAGGGTTGACAAGATACCCCCATTTTGAGGTTACAGAAGGATGGTGTTTGCTATAGCCAGTAAGTCACTTATTCGGCGGATGCACCGAAAGTCATGACCTGTTGCCAAATGCAAATGCAAATGCAAGATGCGTGCACCTACTGGTCTAAATGCTGGGGATGTGATGCTGATGTGAGATGCCAATGCAAGAGCCGATGCCGAAAGCCGATGCGAAACAAATGCTAATGCCGAAAACACAAACAGAAGAAAACACTGGCAAGAAAATGATAAGTTGTCGGACTCATCAGCCGGAATATGAGGTTATCAACCCAGAGACGGGATATGGCAAGCTAACCAAGCCTTGCCAACCCGGACGCCTGACAATGTGACGATTGTCAACTGAGTAGTTGGGGATACCAGCCCAAGAAAAGAAAAAAGAAAGGGGCGAGACAAAAAGACTATTTGTCAAGCAAAGCAGGGCCCGATCCGCACGGACCAAAGGCGAACAAAGAGATTTCGTGTCCGTGAAAACTCAAAAGGGAAAAACAAAAGGACCGTGACCACCCGGTCAGAGGGTCCAACAACTAGATTCCGCGCCCGCAAAAAAGGGCTAGGACCTTGACCATCTGGTCAAAAGGTCGAGCCATGGGATTTCCTGCCCCAGGAAATCCAAGAGAGGGTCTAGGACCTTGACCATCTGGTCAAAAGGTCGAGCCACGGGATTTCCTGCCCAAGGAAATCCAAGAGAGGGGCTAGGACCTTGACCATCAGGTCAAAAGGTAGAGCCACAGGATTTCCTACCCATGGAAATCTGAGAAACCAAGGACTTTAACTTCCTAGTCAAAGTCAAGGAGCTGGATTTCGCGCTCGCGAAAATTCAAAGGAGCAAAGGACCTTGACCGCTCGGTCAAGATCAGCAATCTCGATTCCGCGCCCGTGGAAATCCAAAGGGGTAGAGGACCTTGACCGCCCGGTCAAAGTCAAGCAAGCTGGATTCCGCACCTACGGAAATCAAAAGGGGCAAAGGACCTTGACCGCCCGGTCAAGATCAAGCAAGTTGGATTCCGCGCCTGTGGAAATCCAAAGGGGCAAACGACCTTGACCGCCCGGTCAAAGTCAAGGAAGCTGGATTCTGCACCCACGGTAATCCAAAGGGGCAAACGACCTTGACCGCCCGGTCAAAGTCAAGCATGCTGGATTACGCGCCTGCAGAAATCCAAAGGGGCAAACGACCTTGACCGTCTGGTCAAAGTCAAGCAAGCTGGATTCCGCGCCCGCGAAAATCCAAAGGGGCAAAGGACCTTAACTGCCAGGTCAAAGTCAAGCAAGCTGGATTCCGCACCCACGGATATCCAAAGGGTCCAGAAGGGTCTCATCCGTTCAGGATGAGATCCCAGAAAACAAAGCGATAACCCCAAAATTATTCCCCAGGAAGGAACTACTATATGCTGTTTGCCAAGGTTGCGGTGCGGAGACTGGCACTCCTATCGAGATGCATGCTCAAATCTCCTGTTTGCTGCGATTCTCCACTTTGCTTGCAAAGGTGAGGACTTATGTGCAAATATCCACAACTTTTGGGCTTTACTGTAAGCTGCCCAACCACAACTGCTTTTTGATTGCTGTATTGCCATCGTGCAGTGACATTTGAGATTCTGCTGTCAACAAATATCTGCTCCAAGTTAAGCTTCCCACGTCCTTGTGGATTGATTTGCAAAATTGCGAAACATAGGGGGTTTTTTGCAAATTACCCATACGATGCATTTTGTGTGCCACGTGCTTCACACTACATACTCTGTACTTGGTGCATAAGCTGTGAGATGATAAGGGCTGGAACGCAATTGTCACGGTCATTTTGCATTCTGAACCCCTGACTTATTTCATGTGTGGGCCTCACTCACTAACTGCCATAACTGCCAAGAAATATCTCTCTTTGCTGCTTGGAACTGCAAGGGGCTGCTGCTGCTTGGTTATGTATGTTTTTGCTGTTGATTGGATTTCACATCTTCAAAACATCATGCATAAGGTTTCATTTAAATTTTCCTTCCTTCTCCTGTAAGACGAAATGCCTCTTCCTCTTCTTCGTTCTTTTCCTGAAACACAATGAAAACTCGCCTCTTCTCCCTCTCTTCTTCTCTACGGTGAAACCCACTCCTCCTTCCTCTCTCACTCACAGCGGCAGCGTGCGAGAGGTGCGCCGATGGAGTGCTTGCTACTGGTGCGCGCGTGAGGCGCGTCGGCGTGGTGCGGAGCGGTTGCGGCGGCGTCACAGTCGACGACAGCATGGATCAAACCCTCCAGGACTGGCTGGACCGAGGATTGCCAGCGAAGGTAACATCTGATCTCCTCTTCCCCTTGTGCGTGCTTGTATACCTCCTCTGTTTCGGGTAGTCGACGACTGGAGGGGCTCCGACGAGCAAAGGAGCGGCAGGTTTGTTTTGTGCAGGTTGCAGTGACGGACTACGGGTTTGCCTGCAGTCGCGACTCGCGGGGAGCAATGGCCGCAAGTTCCAGTGGAATGGTGGTGCTCTAGCTGCAGATTGCTGGGTTTGGCCGTAGCGGCGATGGGTTCTGGCGGACTGGACCGCACGGTGGCTGCTTGGACTTGGTGATGCGGAAACGCCAGGGGAAGGCACGGGCTACAGGGAGTGATGGTTGGCTGCCGGCGGTGCTTCGACAGTGCTCCAACGAGCAGGGGCAATGGCTTGTGGTTGCAGTAGAAGCCACGCGGTGGCAGGCTGGAGATGAGTTGGCCGTGAGGCTCGTTGGGTTGGGCACATATTTGTTGCTTGCATATGCCATATTAATCCACATTATTTCTGATTTTTATTGCTAACTGCTCGGCATCAAATTGCTGAACCACTTGATAGCTTACATTTTTACAAATTCAACAATCAAACACTGATTTACAACTATATGCTTGCATTTTTGCCATCATATGCTATAGCCTTTATCAAAATGCCATGCCCTTTGCTATTATGCCAGTTTAACTTCGGCATATTTTGCATTTATCATGCCTGCCGCTGCTGTTTAACTCTTGGTCCAGCTTTCTTTTCTGCAGGATGACCCAATTCCCAAGGTTGGGACCCCACACTCTTCGTGGGACATGCCTTCTAGCACTCGTTCCAGACGACGAGATAGCTCTTCAAGGTCACGGGCTTCTAGCAGCTCGACTCCCGTTATTCCCGCTGAGGTAAATCAAAAACCGAATATTAAATGGGCATTTAAATCCGGTGTTTTCTGACAAATGCATTTTCAAGAGTCTAGAAATTTTGAGGGGCGGTTGCTGAGTGACCTTCATATCTGCGAGAGTCCCGAGTTTAGGGACGTTAGCCCTGTTTTTCACTTTGATGTACTTTAATTGCTATCTGTTTTTCACTTGGCATTAACCCTGCTTTTGACATTTCAGGAAGGGGACGTGAGTCGGATCATGCGATGCCATTGGGGTCCGATGCTCGAACATTTCCACCGCCTGCCGGATTTTCTGCAGGACTTCCTCCTCCACCGGTCTCCATTTGGTGGTTTACTGCGTCTACCCATCATCCACGGCCATTACAACTTCTTCAGAGCCTTGGTAGAAAGGTGGAGGTTCGAAACGCACACCTTCCACTTTCCCTTTGGTGAGCTGACTGTTCTGCCTGATCAGTGGGCTCTGCTGACGGGCCTTCCTTTTGGTGACGAGCCCATTATTGGTGAGACCACCAACGGCTTCCACCTTGCACCTGCACATCTTGGCCGTGTCCCTCCTAAGCCACCTAGGGGGAAACATATGATCACCGTGGGGTGGTTAAGAGAATTGGACAAATTCTGGCCCAACCTTGAGCTCGATAGTGAGGAAGCAGATTTTGTACCGAGGCACTTTCTACTGGAGCTGCTAGCCATGATCTTTTGTGATTCGTCGGCCTACTGTATTTATGCTGACTGGATTGCATATCTGACCAACCTGGAGCACCTGGATCACTATGACTGGGCTGGCGCTAGCTACACTTGGCTAATCTACGGGCTTCACAATGTGGTCAAGCTTGGGCGCCGCTCTTATGTAGGGCTATATCCTCTGTTGACTGTAAGTATTTGCTTCTGTTACTTTGCAAAACAAATTTATTTTATGCTTTATATTTGAAATACTGACTTGTGCTTGCATTTACAGTACTGGATCATGGAGCACATCACCAGAGGGCATTGTTTTGGCCGTCTGCGGGACGAGCTCCTGCCCCTTCCCTGCCAGTGGGTCGAGCCTAACCACCAGGCTGCTGCTGGGGTGTTTAGCTATGAGTCCTACTGGTATCTGCTGGACCTGGTAGAACTCGAGGATGTAAGTCTCCTCCGCCTCTAGACTTTAATTTTGCATGCATGTTGTACTTTGCTTGCTTACAATTCCCTGTTTCTGTAACAGGTTCACCTACGCCCATTTGCTCGATATGACGGCCTCGACTGGTCTCCCTTGAACTTTGGCAGCGTTCTTAGGGACAAACAGGTGAGGTTTTATTGCATGAAGATGTCGGCCTACTACCTCCCAAGGCGTGTGCGACATCAGTTCTCTGATGTATTTTGCATTCCTACCCCTCCTCCTGCTGACATGGATCGCCTGGCTATAACTCGTTCGGTTGCTAGAAGCCGGCATGCAGCTGCCATAGCTTCTCAGGACAGGCACATCCTTCGAGAAGTCAACTACACCAATTACCTTGCTTGGTACAGGCGTGTGGGGAAGCCATATCTATTCGAGGAGGCCGTGCGGGATAGCCAGCGCAGGATGTGGTATGCGTCTAGCTGGGCCCAGGTACAGGATTTGTATTTCTGCTTTTTATTTCTTTTGTATGGACTATGACAGTCTGACATTTGCTATAATTCATAGGGCTTCGAGGAGCAATTTGGGGCCTTCTATGCTGACATCCGTCAGAAAAGGGTAAAATCTCACTTTGCAACCTGCCATCTTGACTATATCTAACACATATGTTATTTTGCAGGAACTGCGCTGGCGCAACATCATTAGGGTATGGTTCTCTCTTCTGCCTCTGCTGCCGCTTTAAAAATCCTTATTGCTAACATAGGTTTGCTTGTGCAGCAAGATTTTCCTGCTTAGAGAGCGAATGTAGCCAGTAGCGGGGATTTCACTATGGAGGCGTCTGAGGAGGATCGTTCAGACACCGAGGTCACCCAGGCGGTTCGTGACTCTGCTCCTCGCTCTTAGGCTACCGCAGCTGATCAGTGGTCACGCCGAATCACTCGACGAGGCAACAGACTCTTGGCCGAGTACTTCCAAAAGGCTGCGTCTGATGAAGAAGATTCAGAGGAAGAGTAGCCTTATTTTGTAATTTGCTAGAAATTCTGTAATAATACTGGCACTTTGTAACATTTTCTAAAAATGTATGAGAAAATTTCTGATTCTGCGATGTGCCCCTCGGGGTTTTGTATGTGCAGGTTGTATGCAAACAATATATTCCATGCAAGGTTAAGCAATTGGTGCCAATTTTGGCGATGTCAACATTCTGAATAGGTGCTGCTGAAATTTTCTGTCATTCCAGGTGCCACCTAGGTGCGCCGCCTTGGTGCGCCGCATAGGTGCGTCTGCTATATGCGCCTCATAGGTGCGTCTCCAGAAATGGCGAGTTTCATTTTCCGTTTCTACTGAAAACCCTTCCTGCTCTTCTATATAAAACTGCATCCTACGAGAGGTAGCGCCGTCCTCTCTGAAAGAACTCGGCGACAGACCCTGCTTCTTCACTTTTTGCTTGTCATTTTTTGATCTTCCTAGACGTGGATTCTGCATCACGATGGTACGTGTTTTTCTGTTTTACATGTTTCCTGTTACTGGTTTTTGCAGATTCTGCTTGTTTTCTGTTACCTGCCTTTGCAGATCCTTGTTTTTCCTACTACATGTCTTTGCAGATTTTTATTTTATACCACTTCCACGGCTGCAGACTTTGAACAATGCTTCTTGATTTTTTCTACACATGTTTCTTGTATCACCATGCCAGATACAAGTCCTGCTCTGTCGTGCCCTCACCACTCAGCCGCTCCACGCCCTAGTCGCCGCTCGTGTTGGAGAGGAAGAAGCAAGAGATGAAGAGGCGTGTAAGGTGGAAGGGCGACCCTTTTGAGTTGGTGAAAATATTTAAATGAATGTTGTTTTGTCAATGGGAGAAGGCATGCAAAGTTTGGAGAAGAAGACCAACCACCATGCACCCATTCACACAGGACCAACTGCCGGTGGGTCCCGTAAGTTTTGAAAATTTTGCCTTAGTCCCTTGACAATTTTTCGTAAAACTTTGGACCAAACTACAATTTACCCAGCGAAGGGTAGAATCGTCACATAGAAAATCAGAAAAGTCCACGTAGCCTCGAGGACACTAGACAAGGTTTCTGGGACAAAAATTGCCACTTAGATCGGCCCCGATAGTCAATTTTGCAGCTTTTTAAAATAGTTTCCAGAAATTGCAAATAGGTCCCGAGACTTCTCTAGATGCCAAAAAACTTTCTCTTGCCAAGCCTTACCTACCAGAACTGATCCAATGAACTCAAATCAGCATCAGACCATCTGTTACTCCTGAAAGTTCTTGAACGAGTCAAACTAGAAATTTTGCAAAGGGGCCCCTGTAATTTCTATATTGACCGGAGCTCAACGCATGCAGTCGAAAGTGGAGAGAATGCTCCGAGTGTTTAGCTAGAGCATGAGCATCACCAGTGGAACAGTAGTTTGAGCTCAGAGGACAGTCTGGGGGAAAATTTACAGAAAAGCCCCTACTATTTCCTAAATTGCAAGAGGGTGCTGCTTATCACCAGAACAGATTGTCTACTAGATTTGACTCCCTTTGGGAGATCAGAAGTGCCCCTTTTCACAAAAAGCTAGCTTACGCTCAAGCATTTTCAGAACTCGATGGTTCAAGGTAAAATTACTGTTTTGCCCCTATTAGTGTGTAGAGGAATTTCGAGCCCTGATCACCTGCTAGAAGCTCCCACATGCCCTATGGCAGTTTGTAGAGCCACCTTTTGGAGCAGAGCAGTTGCATACAGAATTCAATGGAATCTGGCAGATTACAGATTTGCCCTTGCCTTACTGAAGTTTAGAGAGCACCTAGAGTGAGGCAGCATCAGACCAACAACTTGTTTTCTCTTTCTTGATGGTTCCCAGCCATTGTTTGTATCCTGGTAATGACTTGGTTCTCTCTTTCTTGGTGATTCCCAGTTGTTGCCTGTATCCTGGTAACGACTCAATTCAGTCTTTCTTAGCGGTTCCCAGTCGTTGCCTATATCCTAGACCATCGTCACTTGGCTAGGACCTAGGGTAATTTAGGTTTCTAGTAATGACTCGATTCACTCTTTTTTGGCGGTTCCCAGCTGTTGCCTATATCCTGGTAACGACTCGGTTCACTCTTTCTTGGCGGTTCCTAGCCATTGCCTGTATCCTGGCAATGACTCGGTTCACTCTCTGTCCGCTCCTAGCTAACCTGTCTGTACACCGACAGTGACTAGGTTCTATCCTTTCTCTCTTTGTTGGCCTGGCAAGTCCGATAACTTGCCAGCTCTCCCCTTTCTGTCTGTTCCTAGCCGATCTGTCTGTACACCGACTAGGTTCTATCTTGTTCCTCTTTGTCGGCCCGACGAGTCCGATATCTTGTCGTCCCCCTAGGACCCCGTTCAGGCGGACAGGACCTAGGATGCCCCTTTATTTTTTGGCTGGTACCCCTAAATACTCGGATGACTTCCGTCACCAGTCACCTTTCAGTCGGCAAGCCCGTCAGCCTTGCCACACCCCTTTTCTCCTCAAGTTGATAACTGAAACTGTTTGGCGATGAGTCCATCAACTCATCAAGCATCATAGCATTCATTCGCATCTGCATGTACCAACTTGCATCTATATAGCACATGCATCGTAATCAGGCATACTCCACATCATTAGCATATCATACATTTTCAATGCACACTTCATCAGTATCCACTTATGGCACAATAGCAATTTAGCATCAACCATACGTACACCAGCTTTTGCATCGCTCAAAATCATATTTACAACTGCCTGGTTCCGTCACGCGATCACATAGACATTCTAGAGGGACACCACCTGCATTAGCATCTGCACCTCAGCACGCGAGCCGAGACCTTTGGTGCACCCATCGGATAAGCGACATATGGCCAATAGCAAGTTTCTTTCCTGTTTGACCAGAATGGGGTGTCTTCTCTCAACCCTGAGCAGTGGTCTCTTTTCCCTCGACCTCGCTCAAAGAGGAGCATCTATAGACACCTCAGTTTCTGGCCAATGTTGGCAGGCGAATCCGACAGAGAGCGCAACTAAACGGTTGACCTAGACTTACCCCAGTTGCCCAACCAAGCCCACAAACCTAAACCAACCTAGAAACCTCAAATTACCCTTAACTCCCATTCAACTAGCTAAGCCCAACGCCTAAAACCCAGCCCGTGTGCTCTGGCCTAATGACATGCGCAGCCTACTTGCACGGCCCAAGCGTGAGTCGGGGCTAAGGTAGCACTACGGGCGTCGCCTGACTGGTCGCTTTCGTCGTACAAACCATGTACCTCGTATGAGCGGCGTTGTGCACGAAACCACGACATGTCCCCCAACGTGCCTGACATCACTAGAGCTTTCCCACACCCTATCTCCATCGTCACCCTGCACTGCTCCTACCGTCACGCAAGGCCTGCGTTAGCGCCAACGAGCCACGCCCTGCAACCATGTCCTGTCACTGCCATCGTCGTCCTGCTTCACCTATCATGCCAAGCCACCAACCAAAAACCCCCCCTCGAGCGCCTGAGAGAGAACAGACAGAGAGCTCCACCAAGCAATTGTGCGAGAGAGAGCCTGAAAAATTGGAGAGCCCTTGCTGGAAAACCGAGAACCCAACATCCGAGCCACCTGAGACTTCTCTTCCTCGCCACCGAGGGAGCTCCCTAGCAAACGTATGAGTCCTCTCGACTCCCTCTGACCGATCCTCTTCCACTGGATAGCCACTCCTGTCGCCTTTGCCAGAGTCCAGTCACCGCCGAAAAGGAAGACAACCAGCCGTCATCAGCACAAGTATAATTTCCCCCACTTAACATAGAGGATAGTCTGGCCCCTTGATTTCATGCTTTATACACCTTTTTTCCGTTGTTTTCTCCACTATTCATCGCATACCGCATCTCCCCCACCATCCCCGAACACCAGACGTCGACGCGAGGCCATACTGACCATTGAGTGCTCGGATTTACGCCTTGACGGCTACCCTCTTCTCCCATCGTTCTCCAGAGTGGCTGAGCCAACCTCCCAAGCTAGAAGCCTCCCGTGGAGGCTCACTAGAGGAAGGTCGGCACTAACGCTGACAACGGGGATGGGGAGGAGAACCCATGGTTTTTCGTGGCTCCCCTAGCATACTCATCTCATCATGAAGGCCTCCTCAGGCTCCCAAGTGATCGTCGTCGTCCGACGACACCTCCCTACCTGAGGAGAGGGCAATGAAGGAGGAAGGTCTGATCCCTTGATTCACACGCGTGCCCCACATGTACTAGGTCAGACTCGACCAAGCCTAGGGCCTTATTTGCTCTGAATGTTTCACATTGCATTGTTTTTATCCTCTGATTTACTTGAAGCACTTGTTTTCTATTGTTTTAGTTTTCTGCACATAATTGATTCTTGGTTTTAGCTTATATGAACCTCCGAACGTTTCATTTAGATTGCATCTTGCTAGCCCTCCATTGTAATGCTTGTGTGTTGTGGATATGGCAATGATGGTAAACGACCATAGCATCTCTAGGAACACGCATCTGGGCTGCACGAGCGATGTGCACGTGGCACATGCGCGGGTCATCTAGGGATATAGTCCAGTCTAGCCTAGCTAGTGGGTCCACTGGGTTTCCATCTTGTGTTTTGTTTGTCATTTCCCATTTCGATTATGCTTTTCTTTTAGCTTAGCTTCGTTTTCTTAATCGTATGATTTATTTCTTTTGCATCATCCATATAGCCCCATTAATCGGCATCCAAGTGCCTACATTTTTATGCACGCGAGTGAGATTTCGAGAAAGACCGACTCGTTAGGCGTGTAGGGGTGCCTAACACCTTCCCTGCATGTAATAGGAGTCCTTACCCTTTCTCCGGTTTGCAATGATTCGTGTGTCGAATCCATTTGGCATGTGTCATCTTATTTTGCATTCGATTTTGAGTTTTGATTTTCCGATACGGTTTTCCTCGTCTCCCCATTTCAAATAGACTAGGTGGTGACTCCATGTTTTTTTTCTCATAGTTTCTCAGTGTTTTCGAGTCGTTTCTCTTGTCCTCGGAACTACTAGATTCACTGTGGCCCTACCAACTCCCATGCTGTCCCGATCACGTGGGGAGTGCGGTTCCCCTCTGCCGACATTGTCACACCATGGCCATTTAATTTCTAGGAAAGGCATCAGAGTGGACCCTGCCAAGGTTAAGGCGGTGAGTAGTTGGGAGCAACCCAGGTGTGTGACGGAGATCAGGAGTTTCTTGGGTCTGGCGTGCTATTACAGGAGATTTATTAGGGATTTCTCCTCTATAGCCGCACCTTTGACAGAGTTGACCAGGAAAGGAGTTTCTTGGTGCTGTGACCAGAATTATGAGGCGAGTTTCCAAGGGTTGAAGTCTCATCTAGTTTCTGTCCCTGTGTTGACTCTACCTTCTGGGAGTGGTGGCTTCACTGTGTATAGTGATGCTAGTGGCGTTGGGTTAGGGTGTGTTCTAATGCAGCATGGGAATGTTATTGCGTATGCTTTGCGCCAGCAGAAGAATCATGAGAAGAACTACCTGACCGACGATTTGGAGATGGCTGCCGTAGTGTTCACTCTCAAGCTCTTGCGACACTATCTCTATGGGAAGTAGTTTGAGGTCTTCACCGATCATCAGAGTTTGAAGTATATCTTCATGCAGAGAGACTTCAACCTGAGGCAGCGCCATTCGGTGGAGTATCTAAAGGACTATGATTTCAGCCTATCCTACCATCCCGACAAGGCCAACATGGTCACCAATGCCTTGAGTCAGCGTACGCACGTGATGGCGAGCCTGATGGTCAAGGAGTGGACCATGCCGAATCATTTGGTGAGCTGCAGGCTGAAATGACAAGCTCGGGGAACTGTTGGTGCTTGGGCGGCCAACCTGTCAGTCCACCCCAAGCTGTTAGAGTTTATTGTCGCCTGTCAGTAGCTGGACCAGTTCGTTCAGGCTATGTTTGAGAAGTTGGAGGCTGGTGGAGAGCCTCATTTCTCTGTTGTGCATATGGAGAGTTGAGGTATGATATACATCTGTATGTGCCCCAGCATGAGGAGGCCAGGCAAAGGTTGCTGGATGAAGCGCATTGGTCTAGGTACATTATTCATCTTGGGAGTACGAAGATGTACCGAGACCTAAAGCGGAATTTTTGGTGGCCTGGCATGAAGAGAGATGTCGTGGACCATGTTGCGAGGTGTACCACCTGCTAGTTGGTCAAGGCAGAGCACTAGGGACCTGGAGGGTCTTTGCAGCCGTTGGATATTCCTGTGTGGAAGTAGGAGCATATCTCGATGGACTTCATGACTGGTTTGCCTCGGACGTAGAGGAAGAACGATACCATGTGGATGATCGTGGATTGGCTGACCAAGTCTGCTCACTTCCTGGCCATTCAGGTGAAGCTTCCGATGCACCGCTTGGCGGAGTTGTATGTATTCGAGGTGGTGAGGCTGCATGGTGTTCCGGTGTCCATAGTGTCGGACAAAGACACGAGGTTCACCTCAAGGTTCTAAAGAATTCTGCAGGAGGCCTTTGGCATTGTGCTCAACTATAGTACGGCATTTCATCCTCATTCTGATGTTCAGACAGAGAGGACTATTTAGAATCTGGAGGATACGCTCAGAGCATGTGCCTTAGACTTTCAAGGGAGTTGGGAGGACCATCTACTATTGATTAAGTTCACCTACAACAACAGTTATCACTCAAGCATCGGGATGGCGTAGTACGAAGCTTTGTATGGTGGGCCATGTAGATCGCCAGTTTGCTGGAGCGTGGTGGGCGAGCATCAGTTGATTAGTCCTGAGCTTGTGCAGCTGTACGTGGGCAAGGTAGATTTGATTCGTAGCAGGCTGTTGGCTGCACAGAGTCGGCAAAAGAGTTATGCCGATAGGTGGCGGAGATCACTGGAATGTCTGGTGGGAGACTATGTGTTCCTGAAGGTGTCATTGACCAAGGGTGTCATATCATTCGAGAAGAGTGGAAAGCTGAGTCCTCGCTATATTGGCTTGTACCAGATCACCCAGAGGATCAGTGAGATTGCTTATCGGTTGGATCTACCACCAGAGATGTCGTCTGTGCATGACGTGTTCCATGTCTCCATGCTAAGGAAGTGTTTGGCTGACGCATCTCATGTGATCCCAATTCAGCCAGAAGGACTCCAAGAAGATCTGTCCATTGTGGAGGATGTCATCCAAATTGTTGAAAGCAAGGAGCAGGTGCTGTAGAACAAGGTTATTCCGCTGGTCGTGGTGTGGTGGCGGTATCATAGAGCCGAGGAGGCCACATGAGAACTTGAGGAAGCCATCTTAGCCCAGTACCTGTTTTTTCACCTAGTGATTTTGAGGGTGAAATCTTCTTTTAAGGTTGTAACATCTGTGCTTGGATTTTTCCATTTTAATATAAACCATGGATTTCCTGTAATTATTTGTTATGGTTTATTAATGGTAAATCCAATTTGTGTTTGTTGGTTGTGGGTTCCCTCGGTGTTCTGTGCTCTGGTTTCTCCCCT
>JAMKQA010034247.1:0-14646 GCA_024699735.1 Posidonia australis | reverse complement strand
TAAAGCTAGAGTAGTCTCTGACCATATTCCGATCATAGTAAATACAGTTGCTCCTGACTGGGGCCCCCCACCATTCAGATTTTATAAATCCTGGTTTTCTATAGAAGGCTTTTAACATTTAATAAAGGATTATTGGTTGAAGAGAGACTATCCTCTCTCCCAATCCTCTCTTGTGGCTGAGTTTAGCTTCAAATTGAAAATTCTAAAACTTATGCTTAAGAAATGGATAGCCCCTATTAGGGAAAAGAGATGTAAAAGGCTTAGGTTTATAGAAACTCAAATTCAGTGTTTAGATGTTCAGGCTGAACATTCTAACATTAATAACATGAATTGGGTGGAAAAGAAGGCCTTGAGACTAGAACACCTTTCTTTACTTAAAGAACAGGAGGTCTACTGGAAACAAAAATGAAAGATTCAATGGTTAAAGGGGGGATCTCAACACCTCATTCTTTCACAATATGGTAAAGTATCACAGAAGGGTAAACAATATTTCCTCCCTTATCATTAATGATGCAATAACCCAATCCCAATTGGAGATCTGTAGAGAAATAGAGAAGCATTTTACTAAGCAATTTAATAAGGATAGAAGACTTAATATCTCCATTAGTTGGGATATCCTTATCCCACTTAAAATTCCTTTCCCTGAACTATTAGAGATTCCTTTTGAGGTAGAAGAGATAAGAGCTAATGTTTTCATCTGGAGACAAATCCCTAGGACCTGATGGTTTCCCTTTAACCTTCTTTTATCACTTCTGGGATATGCTGAAAAATGAAATTGTGAATATATTCCAGGCCTTTCACTCTTCCAATGATCCAGATTTTCTAGCTGCAATTAACCATACTTTCATTGCTCTTATCCCTAAAAAACAGGGTGCCCTATGGATCAAAGATTTTAGACCTATCAGTTTAGTTAACAGTATTTACAAGATTATAACTAAAACTTTGGCTTCTAGACTATCACCTGTGTTGAATTTAGTCATTGATTCTTCACAAAGTGCCTTTTTGGCTGGGAGATCAATTGGAGATTGTTTCCTTGTGGCACAAGAAACCTTACACTTCATGATCTCTTCCAATATTAATGGCTTCATACTAAAGTTAGACTTCGAAAAGGCTTTTGATAACATTAATTGGAATTTTTTGCTGGAAGCCCTTTCTGGTATGGGTTTTGGAGTTAAGTGGATCTCTTGGATCCATATGCGTATATCCTCTGCTAAATTCTCTGTTTTAATTAATGGTTCCCCTAAAGGGTTCTTCGGGCTACTAATGGTTTAAGACATGATAATCCCTTATCTCCACTATTATTTATTATAGCTACAAATGTGTTAAATTGTGTGCTGCAATCAGCCAAGAGAAATAATTTAATTTCTGGGATTAAATTCCCTCATGGTGGACCAACTGTGATCAATCTGCAGTATGCAGATGGCACTCTTTTATTTTTGCCAGACAGTATTGACAATATGGTCAATATTAAAAGAATTTTATGTTGTTTTCAGACTTACTCTGGTTTGAAAATCAACTTTCATAAATCCTCCCTTACTGGTGTTGGAGTATCTCAGAACTCAATTATATCCTCATGTAACATTATGGGATGTGGTAGGGCCGATCTCCCCCTTATGTACCTAGGATTGCCTTTGCATTATAAAAGGGCCACTGCCAGTATGTGGACACCTGTGATAGAAAAGATTTTTAAGATACTAACATTATGGAAGGCCAGACACTTGTCTTTAGGGGCAGGCTAACATTGTTAAATGCTGTTCTGTCAGCTATCCCCACATATTATATGTCAGTCTTACATATGCCATTTAAAATTGAGAAGGAAATTGACATACTTAGAAGTAAATTCTTATGGAATTCTTTATCCCCAAATCAGAAAGGGTTACACTTAATTAAATGGTCTAATCTATGTAGATCGAAACAACAAAATGGTTGGGGGATCATTAACTTAAGGAATTTCTACACAGCCTTGAAAGCTAAATTGTTATGGTAATTTTTTTTCTAACAACCACTGTCCTATTTAGAAAATGCTTTTAAGGGTTAGATATCTTCATAGGAGTGGGCCTGGAGCAATTTTGAATTCTTCAATTACCAATTGTTCCTCTCTTTGGCGCAGCATCAAACAATGCTATATTTTCCTTAACTGTTTTACTATTTCCAATATTTGTAATGGCAACACAATATTTTGGGAACAAAAATGGTAGAATGATACTTCTCTGAAAAATGTCTTTCCTGGACTATATAGATTAGCCAGATTCAAGAAGGCCTCTGTTAAAGCAACTTTGGACCTTTTTAGATCTGATTTTAATAGACTGTTTGATATGTCCAATTTCTCTCTGTGTGATCCTATGTCACTGCAATCACAGTTAGAACTCTTTGATAACATACTGCAATCTCTGAATCTTGTTGCCAGAGAGGATATCTTGATTTGGTCACCTTCCAAGGATAAAAAATATACGGTGAAGGCTGGCTATTGTCTGTTAAATGATGGAGGTGTTCGTAATCCTTTTTATAGATGCATCTGGAAAAGTAATACTCCATTGAAAGTCAAGTTATTCTCTTGGTTAGTTATTAGAAATAAAAATTTGACAAAGGAAAATCTAATTAAAAGAGGTTTGAAAGGTCCTTTCCTATGTATTTTTTGTTCTGCACATATTGAAAACAATAATTATCTTTTTCTAAATTGCATATATATTAGGCATGTCTGGAGTTTTTCTTGGCAGCTGACTTATATCCAGGTTTTTTTCGAGTTGCGGACTTATTCCATTCTTTACCTCATCTCAAATTAGATTTAACTTTACATGGTTGGGCGATTTTACTTCAAATCATTCTCTAGTTGATTTGGAAAGAAAGGAATAATAGGATTTTTCGTAACACTAACAGATCCTATACTCTTGTCATTCATGATATTATTTCACTAATGAATTCTTGGGTAGAAACGCTTGTTTCAGGCTTTGAAAAGGAAGAGTTGCTTCAATATACTACTGCTATGGCTTCACAGATGGTGGAGCAACCTACTTCTATTCCTTCATCCTCCAAAAGCAATCCGGAAGCTGTGCTTCCTAGAGTGGATTTGGAAAATTTTCAAAATACCATCGAGGACTTCGAGGCTTGAAGTTCTGTTATATCTCAATAGTACTATTTCTACAAGTATCTTTTTGTGGTTTTTTTAAATTGGATTCAAACATTGATCCATTTCTATCTGGAACTTTTGGTTCCAAGTTTTGTATAATTCTGACATTGTGATACTTTTACTTGGCTTGTTGGCCCACTGATATTTAATTTAACCGTTTCCAAAAAAAAAAAACTGCTATGTAGAGATTCTACGTCTAGCCACTTGGGACCAATTGAGTTGATTTGCATAATGAATTCCAAAGTATGGATCTCGTTCTTTTTACTGATCTTCTCAGGCTTGAATAATTCGACGTTGGTCCTTGAGACGTTAAATTCAAAGTTTTTTTTTTTTTTGGTTAGTAAAGGTGGATTTTCATTTTTAAAATAGGCCCTTTCAACCAACCCTACCAGTTAAGGAAAGGATCTGTTTTTGTTAACGGTAAGCTATGATATATAAGTCCTTCGGGGAAACAAACCCAGGAGAAAGGATCTGTTGTTTAAGTGGCTTTGGCATAAAAATATGAGTCTAAATAAACGTTGGACGAGCTTGTAAAGGTGACAATAAACCTTTGCCGCAAGAAAACGACATCTCTGCTTGAAGTCAACGATCTACTTCAATCCACAAAACTCTACGATCTACATCATCTACATATCTGTCGATTGATGGATTTGCAGGAATTATGATAAGTTAAGCTTAAATCAAGAATAATATCTGGAATAAATCTAGGAATTAACATTCCATTCCTTTGTATAAAAATCTAAATGAACTTCATTTCTGATTTAATTATTCTAGAATTATTATTCCATAGAATAAATAAGATAAAGTTATTTTGCCAAATTTTTATGATATATACATGTACATGGTATGTTTATTTTTTATATAGACATAATACATATTTAATATGATGCGTATATATTTCAAATTAGATATATATTTTGTTAATAAAGTTGATTACTATTTATCTATATATTTTTTATTTATCTCAACACTTATTTCATATTTATTTTATTTTCTAATCAAATCAAAATTTCTTTTTATACACATTTATTTACTTTTCAAATAAAAATAATTTCTAAATAAAAAAATAATAATATAAATATAATAATATTATTTTTTATTTATTCTTACTTTTCGTATTTTACGTTTGATAAAAAAGATTTTCCTCAAACTTTGACAAGACCCTCTTAAAACAGAGGCCTGTGTTTTGATTAGAAAACGATACAAGTTGTCAACAAAGATGTAGAGGTGTAAATTGGGTTGGGCCGATCTGGCCCGACCCAGCCTGACTTGGCATGGCTTGTAAAATAGCCCAGATCGGTCTGGCAGACAAAAAATAGGGTTGGCCCAGCCCAACCCATTACGAGCCATGGGCCGTACCAGGCCCATGGGCTAGGTCCGTTTAATTAGGCCCATGAATGGTCCGATTTTAAGGACGGGCCGGGCTGGCCCGCTTTAAATAATAATAATAATAATAATAATGAACGTTGCACTGCAACGTTCATGTGGTTGCTGAATGTTGCTTTGCAATGTTTTTTTTTTTTTTTTAAATCAATAAATTCTCTCTTTTTCTTTCTATAAATACCACCTCATTCTTCTCATTTTTTCACAACTCCTTTCTTTCTCAATTCTCAATCTCTCTACACTACACTCTTAATTTCTCAACTCTTCTTCCTTGTGGAATACAAGTTTGACTCTGGACTCCGGTCTTCATTCTTCATCAAACTCCGGTCTCCAGCTCCAACCGTCCAGCGGTCCAACATCTGTGTCCACTGACAATCGGCCAGGCAACAAGCATCAATAAATTTATTTACTTCTAATCCCTCATATTTCTTAACTTTTAATCTCTCTATTTTTGGGTTTTGAGTTTTTTAGGTTAAGGTTTTTTTTATTATCAATTTTTTTGCCTTAAAAATGAATTATTCTTTTAACGTAGGAAGTCATGATTATATCCCTAATCCTGAGTATAACCCTATCGAAGAGTCACAAGAACCCCAAACCACAACAATCTCACAAACAAGATCTACAAGAACTAAAAAACCTAGGAAGCAAAGCTCATGGATTTGGGAACATGTAACCTTAGATCCCATAAATGAAAATAAATGTTATTGTAAATATTGTGGTTCAAAATATACTTGTCCTAGGAGTGGAGGTGTAGGTCATATTGCTAGGCACTTAACAAAATGTATAGCTGCCCACAATAAAGATGATAATACAGACTTAAGACAATCTAAATTACATGTTGGTTCTAGTGGAATAGTTAATTGGAAATATAATACAGAAGAAGTAAAATATGGAATAACAAAATTTATAGTACAAGATGAATAACCTTTTAAATTTTCTGAAAATAAAAGATTTAAAAGTTGTGTACAAAATTATTTAAACCCACGATTTAAAGGTCATTCTAGGAATACTACTAAAAATATAATTTATAAAACATTTAAAAAAGATAAAGAAATTTTAATTGGAATGTTTTTAGTTTATTATGTAAACTATCATTAACTTGTGATGTTTGGACAGGTTCAAATAATTTTCCTTATTTATGTTTAACAGCACATTGGATAGATATAGAATGGAATTTATAAAAAAGATTAATTGCTTTTAGACTTTTTGATCATCCACACATTGGGAAAGTTATAGCAAATATTATAGAAAATATTAGTAAAGAATTTAAAATATATAATAAAATTAATACAATATCTTTTGATAATGCTTCTAATATTAATGTTGTAGTTGGAATATTACAAAGAAATTTAAAACCTATATTAAATGGTGATTTATTTCATTGTAGGTGTTGTTGTCACATTTTAAATTTAATTGTACAAGAATGTATACATTGCATTTGGCCTTATATAGAAAATATAAGAGCAGCTATATTATTTATTCAAACATCAAGTAAAAGATTTCAAGAATTTAGATATTTATGTGCAGAATAAGGTATAAAACCTAAAAAATTTAAATTAGATGTTCAACATAGATGGAATTCAATATATGATATGTTAACTTCATGTTTATCTTGTAGTAACGTAATTACAACATATTATAATTCAAGATCTAATTATTTGCTAAATGATAAAGATTGGAATAATGCGAATGTAATTCATACATTCTTAGAACCATTTTATACTACAACTAATCAATTATCTGGTCAATATTATCCTACAAGTTGTTTAGTTTTAGTTAATTTATTTAATATTACAAATACTTCTCAACGATATAGACAATTCCCACAATTTGAATATATTATTAAAATGATGGAAGAAAAATATAATAGTTATTGGGATGAGCCTCCAATGTGGTAATGCATAGCTTTAATAATCATGGATCCTAGACATAGATTAGTTAATTACATGGTACTTATAGATGATATTTTTAATAATATAAATTAAAATGAAAAAATTTATGGATATAATAATAAAATTAAGGAAACCTTGTATGCATTATTTGAAGAATATGTTAATAATTATGGTGAAAGTAGTTCTAGTGCACATATATCTAGTTTTGTAGGATCACATAGAAGTAGTAGTAGTAGTAGTAGTAGTAGTAGTAGTAGTAGTAGTAGTTCATTTTGAAGTAAATTAAATAAGAAAAAAGGAAAATACGTGAAATCAACAACTAGTAATGAATTAGAAAATTATTTAGAATGTAGGTTTGCATTTAGTGATATTGAAATTGATAATTTAGAAGTATTAAAGTGGTAGTCTAGTACTACTGTTAGGTTTCCTATAGTTTCTAAGATAGCTAAAGATTTACTAACGATTCCAGCGTCTACTGTGGTGTCGGAGTCTGCCTTTTCTGCAGGAAAAAGAGTTTTTAGTGATAGAAGATGTAAATTATCAGAAAAATTTGTAGAAGCCTTTATCTGCTTGAAAGATTGGTATGATGCAGTTGATCATCTACAAAATTTAAACTTAAACGACGAATCAGAAGACGAAGTGACAACAACTTCAACAAGGACGGGAGCTTCTGCTATAGATTAAAAAATATGAATAAATTTCTTTTGTATAATTTTTAATATATATTAATGTAATAATTGTAATTTGTAAATGTAAAAAATTTAAATTGTTGAATATCATAATATCTGATGTAAATGTAAAAATGTAAATTTCAAGTTTTTTATGTATTTAGGATATTAATGTAAATTTCATTTATTTAATAATAAATAATTTTTTAAATTTAATTGTTAATGTAAAATATTGAATATCTTTTCAAGTTTTTTAATTTATATATTAATTATTTAATAATAAATATATTTTTAAAATTTAAAAATCTATGGACCGACCCGGACCGGCCCATGGATTGATCCACTAGCGGACCGTGTATCGTGTCGAGTAGGGGAGTTTTATCCTCGACCCGACTCGACCCGGCCCATCCACAAAAACGAGCCGACCTAGTCGACCTGGGCCTAAATTTTTTTGGGCCGGGTCGGACCAACCTCACCCGATTTACACCTCTACAAAGATGTGACACGGCCAACATGTCTATGGGCAATTAAGATTAGATTTGACGAAGAAAATCCAATGGCATCTCCCATTGATCGTGAGATTGAATTTTGTTTTCTAATTTAATGTCTCGAGATGGGAAAAAAATGAGGATATTCGATTGAAATACATTACAGAATTAATTTATATCTGAAATAATAACAATTAACAAACAAACTTAGCTCAAATAAGTGTTGCTCGTCTACAACGGTGTTGTAAGTTCAATCAAACAAAATGCTAAAAGCCGTTTTAGATTCTCGCGCCCTTTTGCACCAGGCTACCAGTTTCAACTAGTATGCCTTCAAAAACCAGCTGCTTGAGGAGGATGCAGAAGATTATTCTCTGGTTGTCCCATCCCCCTCTGCTCCGGCCTCTCGCCGGCGTCGACCTTCTACCTGCGAGGTAAAGAACCCGCAGGTACGTTTTAAAGTTAAAGCATATTCAATTTCCCCTCTTCCGCTCGTCGAGCTGAGGGCTTGCCCTAGGGTGAGCTTTGATATGAAGTTGAACAGCTTGTGGGTGCGTCCCCTACTTTGGGGGCGATTTTTCACCTCCCTAATCTGTTTTGGGGAGATTCGATCTTGCTGGAGATTAGAGAGACGACATTTGCTAGATCCCCTTCTAGATTTGTATGTCGATTTTACTTCTGGATTGTATGCATTATCTCCTTCTCGATTTGATTGTCTTTCGTTATGTATCTTGAGTAATAGTATTTATTATGGATATTCCTGGAATATTTGGTGTTTTAAGGTGAAGTATTATTTTGATCGACGAGGTTCTAGGGTTTCAGCAAGATGTTTGTCTGAATCCGATAGTCATAATCGTGACTCAGAGGGTGACGCTAATAGTCACATTGGAAAAAAAATTCCTTTGATTAGGGATTTTGATCGTGTGTCTGTGGATTGGAGTTTATCTCCAACGAACACTATTTTGACTCCGACGGCTCAAACCAGGGTTGTTCCCTGACCAATCGGGGATCACTGACTTGCCGGAGAAGACACACCCCCTGGGGGTGTTTCTCGAGGTCATAAATGCACTGCGGTGCCACTTTTTGATGCCTCGCGATCTGTGTGGAACTTCTCCACTTTCTCCCCTCCTAATTTACTCATTTATAATCCGATTAATTACCCAGATTGGATTGTAAGGGCTAAACGGCAGGATTGTGAGACTAATGGAAACATTAACTTTGATTATGATAATTTTGCCAAGGTAATCAAGAATTTCAACCGAAGCGGTTCGCCTTCCTTTTGCTCAGACAATTTATTGTCGCGTACGACTTCTGACAACGTCTCTTCACATTCTCCCTTGAATATCTCCCGTATCTCTGACACTGGGATTTCTTCTAGAGTGGAGTCTAGTACTTGGCTTGTCAATGCTTCAGATTCACGTAACCTGTATTGTGGTTTCATACCTTCTACTATTCATGGCTCTCGCTTTTCTCCCCTTGCCTCTCCTATCAAAGCCTCTCAGGTGCTAACAGACCCATACTGCTCCCTGGAGGAACACCCTTCTGTGCCTTCCTTGGTGTCTTCCCCACCTGCTCTCGAACAATCTTTGGGTTTTTGGGAGGTGGTTTCACGGCAGAGAAGCGCCTCGCCTCTAGTAAGCTTCTGTAGAAAACAAGGGAGATGTTTTTCTTGTGGCCTTTGTGGACACACAAATAAATTTTGTAGATATAATAGTGCTTGTTACAGATGCTCTTCGCCCTCACACTCGGTAGCCATTTGCAAATTTATGCAGGTCTCTAAGCTCGTCCCTACTCTTGAGTTGATGGCTGGGCTCACCCCTCATGCCCCAAATCCCTTCCACTCTCTAAAACTGTTTATGACCAACTTCATTGCCTATATTGCTGTGCGATTGTTACTGTTCATTCCCCACATCTGTCAAAATTCACCTTGGAGGAGCACGTTCGTACGAACTGGCCTGCCTCCACCTTCGTAGAAGTGCTAAATTTCTCCCCTAGCAAATTTTTGATTAAGTTTATTTCTATCTCCTCTTGGAATGAGGCTCTTAACCTATATGGATCCACTCTTCAAATGCTTCCAGCATCCTATGTTCCATGGTCTGTAAATTCCAATGCTGTGTTTACTCTAAAAGAAAAAGGTGTCTGTATTAGATTATAGGGTATACCACACCACCTATAGAACATAGACTTTTTCTCCTATATGGTTTCTGAATTTGCTGATATGTTGGAAGTGGACATCTCCCTAGATCACTTCAAATTCCTAGGTTTTGCGAAAATTAGGGTTCATTTGCACCCTGAAAAAGAACTCCCTGATACCAGATTCTTTTCTTTTGGAAGACTAATCTACCCATCAAATTTAGAAGTTGTTGGGACTTATGTCCTTCTTCCTCCACAGCCTCTGCATCTCTTCCTCCTTGGCCCAAAAAGAATAACACTCCCTCGTCTTTTGTCCTTAGGAGGTTATCCCCTACCCGTAGGCCTTTCAAAAATAATAAGGGATGGAGGGGTGGGAAAAATAGCAAAGGCCCCCAACATGGCAATAATGTCTGGACTAGGACTACCAGCCCTTCTTACTCCTTCCAGCCCACCTCTGCCTCCACATTTGCGGGACTCCTCCCAACCCCTAATACCACTTCTTCCAGGGTCCCCTGTTCTTGTACCAACCATTGAAGTCCATACAGTAGAGAATCCGGAACTAGCAGAAGCTTCAAAGTTTGTGAAGGAGGAAATAAGGACAAGAAATATTTCTTTGGCAAAATTCAAGAAGGTCTTGGTGGTTTTTGACTGTCTTGAGCAGGATAACTTGGGCTCCTCTTACAATTTCATTTCCAACTATTGGACAAACTCAGACATTATTTTCAAATCAGACTCTCCCCTTGCTAATTTTGCTTTCAAACTTAAAAACCTAAAGAAGCAGATCAGGAGTTGGGTCATCCCCGAGAGGGAGATGAGGAAAAAAAGGTTAGAATGGATAGAATCTCAGATCATGATGATAGATCTCATGGTTGAAACACATGTTACTTGATAATGCTACTTTGAACATCAAGAAAAATCTCAGAATGGAACATCTTAACCTCCTGTTAGAATAAGAGACATACTAGAAACAGAAGTCTAAGGTTCAATGGTTAAAGGAGGGGGATTTGAATACTGCTTTTTTTCATAATATGTTTAAATGTCGTAGAAGAATAAACACAATTTCCTCTTTTAATGTTAATGGCTGTCTTCTGACTTCCCCTTCTTTGATTTGCCTTGTGTTTGAAAATCACTTTATTAAACAATTCAATAAGTGCTCTAGGTTAAGGGTATCTTTGAACTGGGATGCCCTGCTACCTAGAAAGATCATCAACCTAGATTTGCTAGAGGAAGAATTCACTATAGCAGAAGTTAAAAAAATACTTTTGATCTTCTTGGAGATAAATCCCCTGGCTCTGATGGATTCCCTTTATTATTTTTTCAACAATTCTTGGAGCTACTGCATCCTGATTTAATGGCAATTTTCCATAAACTATTCCTAGTATCAGATCTAGATTTTCTCAGGCCAATAAACCAAACTTTCATTGCTCTTATCCCTAAGAAAGAAGGTGCAGAATGTGTCAAAGATTACAGGCCCATCAGCTTACTCAACAGTACTTACAAGATCATTAGTAAATATTTAGCCTCTAGGTTTACTACTCACCTAAATGATATCATTGATGACTCTAAGTGTGCCTTCCTCTCCGGGAGATACATTAGTGATTGTTTCTTGGTTGCTCAAGAATCATTAAATTACATGAAGTTTGCAAATGTTCCTGGTTTTATCCTGAAATTAGACTTTGAGAAAGCCTTTGACAATGTGAACTGAGAATTTTTATTGAGCTCTCTTAAGGGACTTGGCTGTGGAGACAAATGGATTTCTTGGATGTATATGTGTATTTCAACTGCTAGGTTCTCCATCTTAGCCAATGGATCTCCTACGGGATTCTTTGGTGCAACTAATGGGCTTAGGCAAGGAGACCCTCTGTCCTTCCTTCTGTTTATTGTTGTCTCCTATATTTTAAATAGGATGCTGTCATTAGCAGCAGATAAAAATATTATCTCAAGGATCCAATTTCCAAATAATGGCTCAAATATAATTAACATTCAATATGCTAATGATACAATTCTCTTTCTCTCCTCAGGAACAAATAACTTGATAAATATTAAGAGAATTCTCTGTTGTTTTCAAACCTGTTCTGGACTTAAGATAAATTTCAAAAAGTCCTCCTTGACTGGTGTGGGTGTCCCTAGAACTGCAGTGGAGTATGGGTGTAACATTCTTGGATGCCAAGTTGGAACTTTACCAATCAGCTACCTAGGCCTTCCACTGCATCATAGAAAGGCCACATATAAAGATTGGACGCAAGTCATAGAGAAGATCTCAAACAAGTTGTCAACATGGAAGGCAAAATTCCTTTCTTTAGGGGACAAATTAACTCTAGTAAATACTGTATTATCTGCGATGCCAACCTACTACCTTTCGGTATTACACCTTCCCAAAAGAGTTGAAAAGGAAATTAATCGGCTTAGAAGTAGATTCCTTTAGCAATCTACACCTTCAAACAACAAGGGATATCACTTAGTGCAATGGGCAACTTTATGTAGGTCCAAAGAACATAGGGGTTGGCGCATTATCAATCTTAGGAATTTTAGTGTGGCCCTTAAATGTAAATTACTATGGAAACTCTGGACTTGTGCTCCAAATTTAAAATGACCCAGCTTATTAAAAGCCAAATACTGTTTTAGATTTAGGTTAGGGGCCTTGTTTAATTTATCAGATGGGAAATGCTCCCCAATTTGGCAACAACTTAAGTCTTGCTTCAACATTCTTAACTGTTTTGCATCAATAAAAGTAGGCAATGCTGAGGATACCATATTCTAGGAAAATAACTGGATTAATGGCTCTCCTCTAAAATACAGATTTCCAGATCTGTACAAAATAGCAAAACATAAGAAGGCATCTGTGAAAAGAGTTATATGTCTAATAGGGAGTGATCTTCAAGGATTATTTGACCTCAATAGTAACCCTGTGCATCAAATTAATCAGCAAGATCTTCTGTCTCAAGTGAGCCAATTGGCAGATATTTTATCTGGAGTTCAGTTCCAGTTGGAAAAAGACAAAATCTATTGGCAGCCTAAACACAACTTCTCTTTCACAATTAATTCATGTTATAAAGCTATAAATGACGCTGGACTGAGATATCACTTGTATAATCCCATTTGGAAGGCTTGGGTGCCACTAAAAGGTAAACTATTTACCTAACTAGCAGTATCCAACAAGATACTAACAAGAGATAATCTTAGAAAAAAGGATTGGCATGGCCAGGAATTATGTCCTATGTGCAATTGCTATTACGAAACAGTTTCACATCTGTTTATTCATTGCCCTTTTGCAGGTTCTGTTTGGAAATTTTTTGTTAACAATCTTATGTATCCTGTGTATTATCATATGAATGATCTCTTTAGATATAAACCTCACTATGCGTTTGCATTATCTGACAATGGATGGCATGTGCTTATTCCGGCTGTAATCTGGAGTATCTGGAAGGAGAGGAATAATAGAATTTTCATAATTTAGCAAATTCATGTAGGCTAACTATACTTCATATTATTTCCCTTATGTATGTTTGGACATTAAATTTGGGTACAAGTTTTAAAAGGGATGCTTTATTACAATCTGTCTCAGAAAATGCAAAACTCTTGGTGAGCATGGACCATTTAGACATGGGGGCATCTGTGAATCCAAATCCTGGGACCCCTATTTTCTTAGCAAATGCCCCTACTGATGTCAGGCCTTCTGTTCACAACTCCTTTGAAGATCATTCCTCCTGATCTTGTTTCATTTCATTAATCTTTGTGATATTCTGATGAATGAGAGTTATAACGTAGGGTCTGTTTGGCAAAGCTTCAACTTTTGAATCCAAGTGTAGAAGCTAACTTTTGGCTAAAAACTGTCATAACCCAACTTCTGAAAATGTAAAGGAATTACTATTCTAAAAGCTACGTAATTTTAAAAAGTTGTTAGTGTTTGGTAGAACTGTTGGACCATTATAGCTTCTGGAGAAAAACTATATGCTCAAAAGCTGTCCAAAAGTCCTGTCAAACAGTCCTTTAATGATTTTTGGATAATTCTGGCCATATATGTAAGCTTATTTCGATCTCTTTTGGATCTTCTGGATCCTTAACATTTTTGTAATACTTGTGACTTTATTTTTGATTGTTCTTGATGATAGACTCATAATTAAGAATTCATATTAATATTACTATCGTTACCAAAAAGAAAAGTTAAAAGCCTTGAATTGCAAAGTTTCAAAGGAAGAGGCTTAGTGGTCAGCAGTCAACTCCACAGAGTATAAACTGGATTTACAAAATAAAAAAATCCACTAGAACCGAAGAGGTAGAGAGATTCCGTCAGGGCCACGTTTCTTACCAATCAAGTCATGCATATGGAATGCTATTTCAATTTTAATGCCATATACTAGTCATAATCAAGTAGCAAATCTTCCATTCATTGGAACATTTACATCAAGAAAAATATTCTAAAAATATTTATTAATTTCCAGATATTCCATCAAGATATATCTCATCCTTTATTATTGATTACCAAAAAAAAAGAAGGTAAAGTCACGCTCTACAATTATGTTAAAAAAAACAAAAAATAAAGTCCAAAAAAGTGAAAAGTTAGAAGGCAAAGAAAGATTGAGAAAAATACAAAGAAAGGCCCACAAAGACAAAAAACATTTATTAGAGAAATATCTCACCACGATAGAAAGCACACTGCACGCCTTGCCATCTCCAGCGAGAGAAGAGAAGGGGGGGACGAAACCAGAGCACGAAGGGACAAGGATCGGAAGGAGTGGGCGGCGATGGCGATGGCGATAGCGGAGCTATTCGGAACCCTAAAGGAGTCGATCTTGGCGTACACGGGCCTATCTCCGGCGGCCTTCTTCACCGTGATGGCCGTCGCAGTGGCCGTCTACTACGTCATATCCGGCTTCTTCCAGTCCGCGGCCCCGCCTGCCACCAGAGACTTTGTCGAGCTGGAGCCTCTGCCGCCGCCGGTGCAGCTCGGGGAGATA
>JAMKQA010034246.1:0-17210 GCA_024699735.1 Posidonia australis | reverse complement strand
ATGTTTTAAAGCATATGCATTTGATTTGTTTTCTTCGAGGCTTTACGAGCTTTCCCGAATGCATTTACAGAGATTTCAGCTTTCCTGAATGCATCATTCCAAGATTTGGCATTGCATATTTGCCCTGCTTTAACCCTGCACCTTTCTGGCCCACCAACACACTATCCTGTTTTCTGCACACAGCATGCTTTCTTGTGATCTTTTATCATGTTTTTCTCCTGGATTTTCCCTGGTTTTTCTCCTGGTTTTACTTGGAAGGCACACTCTGCATCTTTCGCTGTTTTATCGCTTTACTTGCATTTGCATTTGCATATAGAGCGATGATGATAAATCACTCAGAATGATGTAACTTTGATTACACTTATGCAATATCCTTGCATTATGCGATTGACCCGGGATAAAAGAGTGATATTCCTGAGCATAGGACACACCCCACACATCATGCACCTATTAGTATAAGGCACTTAAGCATGGCATGGCATATCGCCCACGGGCGTATAGCAAGAGGCTGAAAAGCCAACATTTCATTGGAGAAATCATAGAAGACCGATTTTATCGGGTGTGTGAGGGTGCCTAACACCTTCCTCGTGCGTAACAGGAATCCTTACCCACATCTTTTTGGTTTTCGTAGACTTGTCCGTATTGTTTTTGCATGATTTTTCATGTTTATGGTTTTCCTCGTCTTCCATAATAAACTAAGTGGCGACTCCTGCATTTTGCATTTGTTTTGTTTTTCGACGTGATTTCGCCGACCGATTTCGCATTCTTTTGCGGAATCTCCTCGCCGGCATGGTTACACCGTGCATACCCATGTGGTACTGTAAGGCTACTACTGAGGTGATTGAACTCCTATGTCGGTTGGTTCACCATGCACTACAATGGGGTTAAAGTTGGAGCTTTGCCAATTGCTTGTGGCCAAGTTGGTCACCTATGACCAAGGTGATACGACAGGTTTTTTTGAGACTATGTGTGGTGTTAAGCTAGAATCAAACTGTGATTTGCCTTGTGAGCGGGATTCTAGTTGAATTGAGACTTATGATTTTGAGCTAGCTTTCCAGCCATGGGTTTTGCTATGATTTGAAATATAAAAATGAATTGTGTTTTGGCTAAATTCTAGTCGAGGATTTTGCCTCTTGATATGCATGAAAGAGATTTGTGAAAAAGTTGGCATGATTTATAAATGGTTTTCTGGAATTACACATTGGCTTTTTTATTTTGTTGTTTTTCTTCGTTGCTTTAGTAGTCCCTAGGAGTTTTATCAGATTTTGGTTTTGGAGCACGTACTGGGTGACATTGATGTCATTCATGTGTGTTTTGTCTAAGTTTTTGTTCCAATGCATAGTTGAGTGTGCAATCTAGTACTAGTGCATATATCGGAGCCACTTAACCACACATAGGTTTATGTAGTTTACTTTAATTATTTAATTGTTTCTTTTAGCTTAATTAATTGTTTGGGTAATATTGATATTGTTGTGTAGCGCACAGGGCGTTACAGAGTGGTATCAGAGCTTTGGTTCACTAAGTGCATCAGCTTAGGGTATTCGACTTGTGGCTTCATTAAGACTACACAATAGCAAATTTATGTACCTGACTTGTTTGATTTGTGGTGGCAGCAGAGTTGTATCAGAACTTAGGTTCACTAAGTGCATCAGCTTAGGATGTTCGACTTGTGGATTCATTAAGACTGCACAATAGTAAATTTATGTACCTGACTTGTTTGATTTGTGGTGGTGGCAAGATGTTGCTCAGAGGTCAAGGTATAGGTTTGTAACGCCCTGAATCCAGCACATTACCTAAATCATAGTATCATAAGCACAATTACACTAATTACAGTAAAATTAAATAACTGTAACCAAGACTCACCTCTAGGAAACAATGTACGACTAGAAGCTCTGACTCTGACACCAGAACTCGACTGCACCCAATCTGCACTTGAAAACCAAACAAGCACGCGTGAGTAACATCTAAGTCACCCAGTACACACCCCAAACATAAAAACAACAAAAATCTAGCAAAATGCCAAAACTCAGCATTTTTTAATTTTCAAAGTCTGGTTTTCTTTTGAAAATCCACTTTTCCTTTTAAAACATCATTCCCTTTTCTTTTTGTTTGAAATCACTTGGGAATTTGATCCCAAATCCATACTCTTTTCAAAACCCATCTTTCTTTCTTTCTTTTCCAAAACATTTGGAAATTTATTCCAAATCACATTCTTTTTCAGAAACTCACATTTGCATTTTCTTTTAAAACATTTGGAAATCATTTTCCAAAACATGTATGTTTTCAATACTTGGGATTTCTTCCCAAAGTCACACTTTTTCCTATCCTTTCCATTTTATGAGCAATTCACATTTTTGACCAGACCCAGCCTAAAACATAATCCTCTCAAGGCTCAAACCAAAACCTCAAACATTGGCTGGTAACTGGTTAAAACCATAATTCTTATTCATTTCTAGGATTTTAAGACCATTCATAAGTCCAATCCTAGCCAAGCCACATTTCTTTTCTTATTCATTTCCACTTTTCCTTACTGATGTTACCTTGATCAGGGGTAACCAGGCATACAAGCAGTAGGCAAGGACATCATTTCCCCTACCTCCCTGCACTGCCACGGTGAAATTCCCCGTGCGGGATGCCACCGCCCTAGCCGAGTCCGCGTCAATTTCTTTCATATATGCACGGGGATACGAATTTGTCTGATGTCCCATCGGTGACCCAAACAACTAGGTACAATGACCCAAGCTCAGCCTACACCGTCGGTGACCCGAACAACTAGGTTCAATAACCTATGCTCAGCCTACACCGTCACGAGCTCAGTGACCCGAACAACTAGATACAATGACCTAGGCTCAGCCTACACCGTCTCAAGCTCGGCAACCACAGTCGTGTCTGGCAACTGGTTCCATTGGAGCCTCATACTCCTACCACGTTGTCGACACCAACCCCCGTGGTTCCTTAACACATTATTAGTGTTTCATTTTCAAAACTCTTTAAGCTTTTCTTTTTCAAAACCATTTCCATTTCCATTCTTTTGCGTTGCAGGAATCTGTTACCATGCAACACCTGACCCTCCACTGGGGTCCCATTCGTTCGCCAGAAGTGGGAGCCTCCGGTGGACCCCTCAAACAAATATCATAAAATGCAAATAAAACATGGGTGTAGACCCTTGGGACTACTTCAAAACCCCTCAAACCAATAATCAATCCATTCACTATATGATCCACACGAAAATCACAAAGGGATGAAGTTCAAAAATGGCTATTGTAGCCTTCATCCCAAAATCTTGCGTATTCCTACAAATTTCCATCCTAACCGCATGATATCTATGTTTTCAGGCTATTCAACTCATTCTCATTAATTCTCCTATTTTTCTACGATTTTACTTGCATTTTTCATCATTTTCATGCATTATCATTCGAGGACTCAACCGCAATAGAGGAAAAAAAAGGGGGGTCGTGTACCTGTGAGTGGAACACTAGCGAGCTCCCTCGCCCTCGATGAAGCTCCTCATGCCCGACGAAGCCTTCTCCACTAGCGAACCACGCGAACAACCACCTCCTCTACCGCGCACATCGTTCTTCCTCTTTTCCTTCTTCCTCTCCCGGCTTCCTCCCACTACAGCCTCCTTCCTCTTATCTCCTCCTCCTCCTGCATAGCGTCGACCACCCATCAAGTCGGAAGAGATGAGGAGGCACGGGTTGGTGTCGCTGGTGGCACAGGTGGGCGAGAGGAGAAGAAGAAGATGAGGGTTCGTGAGGGGGAGAGAGTGAGAGAGAAAAAGAAAGAAAGAAAGAAAAGAAGAAAATACTGGCACACAAACCAAGACAACTGTGCATCCTCCAATTGGACTCCACATTGGTCCCAAATCACAAGCAGGAGCACTGGAAGCCAACCACAAGCTCACACATCCAAGAAACAATAGATTATCCATTAATAAACCATTTATACAATATTACAATTAATTACATGGTTTACAATTAAAAATGGATAATTAGGCCCAAATGTCACATCCTACCCCCTTAAAATAATTTTTTCCTCGAAATTCAGCTCTAATAAAATAAGTAGGGGTACTGTCTCTAGATGTCCACCTCATGTTCCCAGGTGGCTTCCTCTGTACCATGGTGTTGCCACTAAACAAACACCAATGGAATCACTTTGTTCCTGAGGACTTGTTCTTTTCTGTCCAGTATCTGAACTACATTTTCAACCATAGACAGACCCTCCTACAACTCCTCTGGCTGCACTGGTATCACTTGGGATGCATCGGCTAAACACTTCCTCAACATAGATACATGGAAGGTGTTGTGCACACCTGCCAACTCTAGAGGTAGATCTAGTCTGTATGCCACCTCACCAACCCTCTTGGTAATCTAGTACAGTCGGATATACCTCAGGCTCAATTTGCCTCTCTTCCTGAACCACATCACACCCTTGGTTGGTGACACCTTCAGGAAAATGAAGTCTCCTACCTCAAATTCCAAAGGTCTCCGCCTCCTATCAGCATAGTTCTTCTACCGACTCTAGGTAGATAGCAACCTCTCCTTGATCGAATCCACCTTGCCCTCGTACTGCTATATGTTCTCGGGCCCAACCAACTGTCTCTCACCCACCTCACTCCTACAAGTGGGTGTTCTACAGGGTTTGCCATACAATGCCTCATATGGAGCCATACCAATACTGGCGTAGTAACTGTTAATATCTGCAAACTCAATCAGAGGTAAGTTATCCTCCCAGCTACCACCAAAGTCCAAGGCACAGACCCTCAGCATGTCCTCTAGTGTCTGGATGGTCCTCTCTATCTGGCCATCTATCTAGGGGTGAAAGGCAGTGCTAAAATTCAGCACCATGCCAAAAGCCTCATGCAGAGCTCCCCAGAATCACAATGTAAACCTCGTGTCTCTATTAGACACAATAGACACTGGGACACCATGCAATCTCACAATCTTAGCCACATATAACTCTGCCAGCTTCGCCAAAGGAAGATTCACCCTTATTGGCAAGAAATGTGCCGATTTTGTAAGGTGATCCACTATCACTCAAGCTGTATCATTCTTTCTTCGGGTTCATGGCAAACCCGTCACAAAGTCCATCGACACATTTTTCAATTTCCACACTAGAACGTCTAAAGGTTGCAAAGTTTATCCGGGCTTCTGGCACTCTATTTTCACCATCTGGCAAGTTGCACACTTCGCCACATACTCAAGAATCTCTCTCTTCATCCCAGGCCATCAGAAGTTCTTCTTCAGGTCTTGATACATCTTAGTGCTTCCTAGATGGATAGTGTATCTGGAGTGGTGAGCTTCATCCAACAAACTGTTCTTGATTTTCATCTATTTGAGGCACATATAATCTTAGATCGTACCTCAACCCACCATCTACCCCAACTAAAAATGAAGGGCATTACCAACTTCCAACTTCCTCCAAATATCTGATACAAAAGGATCATATCGCTGAGCTGTGACAATCGCTTCAATCATCTTTAGGCGAATAGACAAATTAGCCAACACCATTCTGGCAGTTCCCTGAGACTGTCTCCTTGGCCTGCACTCCACTAGTCCCTCTAATAATTTCCATTCACGAATCATCAGACTAGGCATGATATGAGTGTGTTTGCTCAGAGCATCTGCAACCACATTTGCTTTCCTTGAGTGGTGTGACAAACTAAAATCATAATCCTTAATATACTCCACTCAGTGCCTCTATCTTAGGTTCAAATCCTTTTAAGTAAAGTTGTACTTCAGACTCTTATGGTTTGTGTACACCTCAAACTGTTTGCCATATAAATAATGCCTCCAAATCTTCAAGACGAACACAACAGTTGCCATCTCTAAATCATGGGTGGGATAATTCTTATCATGATCTTTCAACTAGCGCGAGGCATACGCCACCATCCTACCATGCTGCATCAGCACACACCCCAAACCAATTCCACTGGCATCACTGTAGACTGTGAAAATGGCACTCCCTAAGGGCAAAGTCAAGACTAAGGCTGATACCAGATGAGCCTTCAATTCATTGAAGCTCTCCTCTCACTGCCAATCCCAAGCAAAGTGCACTTCCTTTCTAGTCAGTCTGGTCAATGGTGCAGCAATCTTGGAGAAATCTTGGATGAATCTCCTATAATTTCTTGCCAGGCCAAGAAAACTTTTAATCTCAGTTACTGTCTTCTGTCTAGTCCAACTACTCACAACCTCCACTTTGGCTAGATCTACCTTGATGCCTTCTCTTGAAATAATGTGACCAAGGAAGGACACCTTTTCCAGCCAAAACTTGCACTTGGAGAACTTGGCATAAAGCTGATGCTGCCTTAGCGTCTCCAATACGATCCTCAAACGCCTCTGGTGAGTCTGAACATCTGAAGAATACACCAAAGCATCATCCACAAAGATGACCACAGATTGATCCAAATAAGTCCTGAACACCCTATTCATCAAGTCCATAAAAGTAGCCGGAGCATTCGTCAACTCGAATGGCATAGCCAAAAACTCATAATGTCTATAACGGGTGCGAAAGGCTGTCTTTTGCACATCAGGCTCACTAATCCTAAATTGATGGTATCCAGATCTCAAATCTATCTTGGAAAACACCGGTGCTCCCTACAGCTGGTCGAACAAATCGTCGATCTTAGGCAGTGGATACTTGTTCTTCACAGTAATATGGTTCAACAATCGGTAGTCCATACAAAGCTTAAGTGAACCATCCTTCTTCTTAACAAATAGAACTGATGCCCCCCAAGGTGAAGCACTAGGACGAATGAATCCCTTATCCATCAGCTCCTGTAGCTGATTCTGGAGCTCCCTTAACTTAGCAGGTGCCATCCTGTACGAAGCCTTGGAAATAGGACCTGATCCCAGTACCAAATCAATCACAAACTTCACTTCCCTGTGCAGTGGCATTCCAGACAATTCCTTTGGAAAAACATCGAGATATTCCCTCACCACCGGCAAGTCCTGAATCTTGACCACAGGCAAAGTAGAAACTGTCACATAGTCCAAATAGCCCATACTGCCTCTTGTCAGGTGATGGTAAGCCTTGAGAGTAGAAATCACTTTTCTGGGCTCACCCGGTCTGGTGCCCAGTACCATCACCAGCCTTGGCTTGGACACTCTGCCAAAACTCTTCTCTTGGCACAATCTATCACAGCTGAATGTTGTACCAGCTAGTCCATTCCCAGGATAACATCATAATCCTGCATGTCCATCAGGATCAATATGGCCTGAAAATTCCTATCCCCCAGCTGAATATCAATTGGTCTCAAATATCTCCACGCTAGACTGTGTTCTCCAAATGGAGTGACTTCACTTAGGTGGAATGCCAACCTAGCTGTCCTGGTCCCGATCTCAAAAGCAAATAACTCAGAGACAAAAGAAAATGAACTCCCTGAGTCGAACAAGACTCGAGCCATCCGATTAGCCACAAGGAAGGATCCTATAATCAACACACCATAACCATAATCATAATAAGAAATAGTGTTAATTACACATAGGATCTATTATTACAGGATAGGACTTAACTAATACAGCCTCACTAGTTCTCACCTTCTAGCACATCTCCAGATGGACCAGCATCTAGGGCAGCAATAGAGAATACTCTTCCCTTGGTAGGATGATGGGGTGCATCTCCCACTGGCTTCGGTTGACTGGGATAGTCCTTCTGGTAATGTCCGGACTTCCCATAGTTGTAACATACTACACTGTCCAAATTCCTCTGCCTGTGTCAACACTGCGCCGCTACATGCTCCTTCTTGCCATAGACATGGCAAGGTCCCACCTGTGGGTCTCTGTTGGACCCTGCGTGACTGAAACCCATACTCTCTTTTCTACTAGATGTAGGCCGTTGCTTCCGCTTCTTCCTAGAGCTTCCAAGACTCCCCGAACTTGGCACTCCAGTCACTGATGGTCGAGAAACGGAGGGTCAAGAGATAGAAGGTCAAGAGACAGACTTTCTCTCCTTTTCCTTCTTGGGATACTCCTCCTAGAACAGCCTACGATCATCCTCGTAGCGGCTTGCATGCTCAACTGCATCTGCTAAGGTCTGGCATCTGAAGCCAACAACTCTGGATCTCAGCACAGGGTTCAACCCTTCCACAAGAAATTACAGCTTGAGAGAACTGCTCTAGCCGAAGGAAGGACAACTCATACTCTACCACAATCTGGCTCCCCAGCTTCAGATTCATGAACTCTCTGTCCAGCTTATCCCTCTCATGCTCAGGGAAAAACATCTCATAGAATACCTCTCGGAATTCTTCCCAAGAGATCATCATTAGGTTTGCATTTGGAAATTTGGTGCGACGCATTGTCCTCCACCACTGATTCGCAGCACCCTTGAGCTAAAATGTCGTGATCTGGACCCACTTCTCCTCTAGACACTCGATCCCCTCTAGGATCTTCTCCACCTCTAGGAACCAAGCCTCACACTCCTCTGGTGTGCCACGCCCATCAAAAGTTGGCATGCCAAGCTGGCGGAACTACTTCATCCACGGGTCTCCCTTCACCTCATCCTGACTGCTACTGCTGAATGACTGGGTGAAACCCTGCATCATCTCGTCAAACTCTCATCTCATACCCCTCCATGCACTACCCTCTCCTGCCTTAGAGTCGGGTATAGGGGCCTTGCCACGGCTACGGCCTCGGCTAGACATCTTCCTGCCAGCACAACAACCAAAAATTCTGGTGCACGACTCTCCATTGTGTAGTCCTAAGGAGCCACTAGACCGAACATCACCAAGCCAGTGCACTACGTGTAACCTTAGCTAAGGCATGTTACCTAAATCATAGTATCAAAAGCACACTAATTACAGTAAAATTAAATAACTGTAACTAAGACTCACCTCTAGGAAACAATGTACTGCTAGAAGCTCTAATTCCGGCATCGGAACTCGACTACACCAAATCTGCACCTGAAAACTAAATAAGCATGCGTGAGTGACATCTATGTCACCCAGTAGACGCCCCAAACATACAAACAACAAAAATCTAGCGAAATGCCAAAACTCTGCTTTTTTTAATTTTCAAAGTCAAGTTTTCTTTTGAAATTCCACTTTTCCTTTTAAAACATCATTCCCTTTTCTTTTTGTTTGAAATCACTTGGGAATTTGATCCCAAATCCATACTTTTTTACAAACCCATCTTTCTTTCTTTTTTTTCCAAAACATTTGGAAATTTATTCCAAATCACATTCTTTTTCAAAAACTCACATTTGCATTTTCTTTTAAAACATTTGGAAATTATTTTCCAAAACATGCCCTTTTTCAATACTTAGGATTTCTTCCCAAAATCACACTTTTTCCTATCCTTTCCATTTTCTGAGAAATTCACATTTTAGACCAGAACCAGCCTAAAACACAATGCCTCTAAGGGCTTAAACCAAAACCTCAAACAATGGCTGGTAACTAGTTAAAACCATAATTCTTATTCATTTCTAGGATTTTAGGACCGCTCATAAGTCCAATCCTAGCCAAGCCACATTTCTTTTCTTATTCATTTCCACTTTTCTTTACTGATGTTACCTTGATCAGGGGTAACTAGGCACACAAGTAGTAGGCGAGGAAATTATTTCCCCTACATCCCTGCACTGCCACGGTGAAATTCCCCGTGCGGGATGCCACTGCCCTAGCCAATTGGCCTCAATTTCTTTCATATATGCTCGGGGATACGACTTTGTCTGACGTCCCATCGGTGACCCAAACCACTAGGTACAATGACCTAGGCTCAGCCTACACTGTCGATGACCTGAACAACTAGGTTCAATAACCTAGGCTAAGCCTACACTGTCATGAGCTCGATGACCCAAACAACTAGGTACAATGACCTAGGCTCAGCCTACACCGTCTCAAGCTCGGCAACCACAGTCGTGTCTGGCAACTGGTTCCATTGGAGCCTCATACTCCTACCACGTTTTCGACACCAACTCCCGTGGTTCCTTAACACATTATTAGTGTTTCATTTTCAAAACTCTTTAAGCTTTTCTTTTTCAAAACCATTTCCATTTCCATTCTTTTGTGTTGCAGGAATCTGTTTCCATGCAACACTTGACGCTCCACTAGGGTCCCAACTCAATTCATGAAAAACGATGTGTTTGAAATCACAGTTGGGTCTCATGCCCAAAAATCACACATAACCAACCATTTTATTCATTTATAGGGATTAAACCCAAAACCATGCCCAAATCAACTTATTTGGGTTCCATATTACTCCATGTTATTTACATGGGGAAAACATCATTGACATATGTTTTTTGTCCATTTAACACCTTTTATTTCCATTATTTATGCCCATTTATTCACATGGGCCAGGGGATGAAAATAGTAGAACGAATTAAAATTCGGTTTATCGAAAATCACTGATTCGGTATACTGAATTCCTTCGATATACCAAAAGTCACTGATTCGATATATCGAAGTCCTTCAGTATACCAAAACCCTCTGTTTCGGTCGACCAAAGGTATTCAATCTACCGATACCAGTGCTCCTGCACCAATCTCCTGTGTTCTATACACTGCCCCTGCAAGTTGGCCATTCGTTCGTCAGAAGTGGGAGCCTTTGACAGACCCCTCAAACAAATATCATAAAATGCAAATAAAACATGGGGTGTAGAACCTTGGGTCTACTTCAAAACCCCTCAAACCAATCATCAATCCATTCACGATACAATCCACACAAAAATCACAAAGGGATGAAGCTCAAAAACGGCTATTGTAGCTGTGACCATGCCAACTTGGGGAAGAGGGAGGTCACAACCATGCCAAGATGGCAAAGGCACAAGATAGGATAAAACAAAAAGAAAAGGAGTCACCACCTAGTCTTTTAAGGGAAAGATGAGGAAAACCACAAAAGATCAAATGCATGAGATGCAAATGTGACGGCCAGATGTCTGCTAACCATAGGATGGGTAAGGATTCCTATTACGCACGAGGAAGGTGTTAGGCACCGTCGTACACCCGTGAAATTCGGTCTTTCTAGCCTAAATCGCATGCAAAAGGCTGGATGAATACTTGCTAAGCCTAGATCATGCTCTGAATATGCTAATATGAATGCCATGACAAGACTGGATGGATGTGCATGATGGTATGCGAAAACTACGAAGAAATCCACGTAAAATGACGAAATCGCAAAATACGACACGACAAAGGAAATCACATGAAATGACAAGGTTTTTGAACAAAATGGTTCAGAAAATCACACCAGTGTCAAAGACATCAAAATACAACAGATCCAAATCATTAGATGTGCAAAAAACACAATGGAGATTTGAATGGGAAAATTACAATGAAAACCACATAAAACAGATAAATGATGACATGCAAGGAAAATCACATAAAATGACGATGTTTGTGGACAGAATGCTTGGGAAAACCATACTGATGTCAAAAAGATAAAAAAAGTGGGATCAACCCAAGTCCTCGGAACCATAAAAAGGTCATGAAAATCGAAAAGGAGAAGATAAACCGCAAATGGACCAATGTGGGCCTTTTGGTCAGTTCGTGTATGCCCCCGGGCGATGAAATCTAAATCAAACCAACAAAATCTGAAATATAGGATTAAAGAAAATCAAATCGAATGCAGAGAGAGGGACTTAGAAAAGAAGTGGAGAAAAATCCAACAAAGAAACACATGTAATGCAAATTCACTTAAAAAGGGGGACTGATGTGCAAATGTGATGAAAACTATATGAAATAGATGAATAAATGCCAAATGTGTAAAAAGTGCTAAAGGATGGCTGGGACAAGGATTAGTTAAGGCTGAGTGCGAAAACTAAAATGCATGCACATGGATTAGAGACATAGGGGCAATTTGGTTATTTTCATGGCCAGATGTGATAAATGCAAATATGAGGATGATGCATGGCCTAAGTTATGTCAAAATGTGTGTCAAATGTCTAGAAGAGGTTATTTGTGAGAAAAGGGAAAAAGGATAAGATCTTAAAAATCATGAAATGATGTAAATACAATAAAGGACAAACACAAGGACTGAAATGCAAAATTTACAAAAGGATGACAATTTGGATCAAAAATGTATTCTTGACTTCTATTCTACATGAAGATGATGGATCAAATGTGCATGTGGCACTGAGATGTGTGATAAATTGTACTTGGGTAATTCCCTGAAAAATCAAGGTCTAAAGTGCAAAATTCACACATAAGTGCAAATGGGATCAAAATATGAAACTAAAGATCAATTCATAGTGAAAACATGATTTCTAAATGGAGTCTATGATTAAATGCAAAATATGGAATGCAATAAGCGAAAAAGATTAAAAATATGCAAGAGAACATTTAAAACCCTAAATGATGGATTTAAAGTTAAATTAAGGGTCTATATGCAAATTCCCTGTGTCCTGGATTGTTATTTAAAGATTTAGGGGCTTATGTGCAAAATGTCAAAGGCCTGAATGTGATAAAAAGTGAGCTTTCATGATGATCAGTGTAATTATGGAATTCATTAGGGTTCAGGATGCAAAATTCACAAAGAAAACTCATTTTTTAAAGTTCTAGGGGCTTAATGCAAAAGATCAAGACTTAAATGTAAAGAAAATTTAATTTTAATGATGGTTAGTGTGATTTTTAAATCTTTTAGGACTCAGATTACAAATTTCACAGGAAAACTCATTTTAAAAAGTTCCAAGGACCAAATGCAAATGTTCAGGACCTAAGTGTAAGGAAAACATGATCTTAGGGACCTAAATATAATAAGACATGCATGAATATAATAAAGATGAAAAAACTAAAATATGTAGGGGATTAGATGCAAATCTCACAGAGAAAATAAAAGAACTGAAAGTATTTTAAAATCACAGGGGCTAACATGTAAAATAACAGGACCTAAATGTAATGAAAAGGATTTAAATGCAATAAACTAAGGACTTAATAATAATAACCTAGAACTATGGGGCCTGGACCTAAAAACATCCTATTCGAAGACCGTCGGAAGATCATCGGCGTTCTCCCTTCGGCAATCACCCCAGCGATGAACTAGCGGCAGCCCAACGACAGAGGGAGGTGAGCGGCGATCCTGGAGGCTGGAGTGAGGCATGGCGGAGGTTTCTAGCGTGTCAGAAGAGGCTGGGGTGGCCTGAGGATCTCCCCCCACCTCACGCTCAGGTGAGGTACTCTGACGGCACCGGGGAAGGTGACGACGAGGCACGATGGTGTCCCAGCTGCTAGAGCGGCACGACGATGGCTAGAGGACCTCTGGAGCGGAGCAAGGAAGCTTCTAATGGCATCAACGAGGGCTGGGGTGGCCCTAGCCGCTTTCCCCATCCCCTACGTCGGCGGTGATGGCAACAACGAGTCGTCAGGATGCTACGACGGTCCAAGCGGTGACGTGGCAGTGCAGAGGACTTCGTGGAGATATGGTGGAGGTCCCTAAAGCGACGTTGTGGAGCAGCGGTGTCTGGTGTACTATAGTGCCTTCTAGACGACGGTCAACAGCTATGGCAAGGCTACGGCGACGGTGACAGGGCAACGGGTCTTCGAGTGGCCAAACAGGCTCCTTGAGAGCAGGGGAGCTCTCAAAGGATGAGGAAGGAGAGGAGGAGAGAAGAGAGGTCTCAGGGACCTCTCCCCGGAGCTAGGAAGCCACTAGCTTCGCCGACGGTGGCGAACCCACCACCAGCGACGGAAGCGACGGCGGACAGGGAGTGTTTCCCCACCGAAACACCACCCAAGAAGCCTACGAGAACTAGGGGCCTAAGGCAAAAGAAGAAACCAAAAGAATGACACAAGGGGATTACCTGATCAGAAGATGTGGCTCCCCGGTGAAGCTCGACGACGGTGGTGCTCTAGAGACGCTCTGGCTGCTGCCAAAGGGTGCTTTTGGCCTAAGGAAGAGGGTGGAGGAAGTGGTCGGGATGTGGGCTGGATGCTCTAGGGTGGATTGGAGCGCTGGAGAGGCTGGAAGTGGATCCCCTTGTTGTTTTGTCGACGGTGGAGTTTTAAACTCTGGTGGGGTCTTGCTGGGCCGTCGATCCCTTTCCTCCGAAGACCAGTGCCGTTGGATGGAGTGCGTGACCAAGGTAGAAGGTCCGGAGATCACGGGAGATCAGGGATTAGCACCGGAGTTCTTGAGATTGATCGTCAAAGTTTTCGCCTAAAATGTTGGGGTCGTCGGCGGCGATGCTCGTTGGAATTATTTTTGGACGTCTTATAAGGTTTTTGATTTGAGAGTTTAAATGGGATATTAGGCTTATTTGGGCCCACGAATTGGGTTGTGTTTTTAGCGTTTTTTGTTTTGGGATTTTATGGGTTTAGGGTTTTAATTTAAGGTTTTTTAATTGGATTTTGTGGGTTTAATTTAATTTCTGATTTTATAATTTAGGGTTTAATTAGTTAGTTTTAAATTAGGTTTTTAAATTATTTTAGATTTTTTAGGGTTTTAACTAGTTTAATTTTAGGGTTTTGGATTTTAATTAAGATTTTGAGTTTAATTAGGGTTTTCACTGATTAAATGGATTTTACTTAATTTTGACTTTTAATTAGGGTTTTTGTGTTTTAATTAGGGTTTATGGATTTTAATTAGGGTTTTTGATTATTTTAATTAGGATTTTGAGAACAATCAGGGTTTTGATTGTTTTAATTAGGATTTTGAGATCAATTAGGGTTTTGATTGTTTTAATTAGTGTTTTGGGTTTAATTAATTAGGATTTTGTGTTTAATCAGGTTCTTTGTGTTTCCGTTAGGGTTTTTCACTTGATTAAATGGATTTTAGTTAATTTTTACTTTTTAGGGTTTTTGTTTGATTAATTGGATTTTAAGTGGATTTTATTTGACTTTCACTTAAATTAAGGTTTTTGTTTAATTAAATGGATTTTAAGAATTTAAAATGTGTTTTGCTTGGTTTTAATTTTACTCAGGTCAGAGTGGACTAGTGTGGGCCCAAATGGGCTTGTGTGGGCCTAAGTGGGCTAGGGTTTTGGTGGTAGCAACTAGACCTGTCAATTTCTGACACGACACGATAACACGACACGATATAACCGTATTTGGGTTTACCCTTATCATGTCTCGTGTACTTATCGTGTCTATCCGGTATATACGATTATTAAACGGGTCGTTTTCGTGTCTAAGGTAGAAAACCTGATAAGTACACGATAAGTACACGTTACCTAATCATGTATATAAATTATAACTTTCATTATTTTGAATAGTAGATGTTTATGATATGTTGTAAACTTATGATATTAACATATGGAACAATGAAACTTGTGAAATATTGTTGAATGATTGGTTTCATGATTTATTGATTTATCTTTGAATTTTCTACGTGTACAATACGTGTAAATGTTAAACGTATACTATACATGTAATCTTGTATTAAATGTGTACTCCTGTCAATCAAATCGTTATCGTGTCAAAATGATACGATTTCACTTAAACGTGTACTTAACGGGTCATGTCGTGTATACACGCTAACAAACAATTTGTGTTTGGGTTTAGTATTAGGTACACGATAATTAAATGGGTCGTGTTTGGATTTAACATATATGTATAGTATACACGTTTATACACAACACGATAGGTACACAACACGATCCATTTGACAGGTCTGGTTGCAACCAGAGCATCATTTGGAGGAGCCTACTACCAAGTGACTTCAAAATCGAGATGTCTACAGTAGCCTTCATCCAAAAATCTTGCATATTCCTACAAATTTCCATCCTAACCACATGATATCTATGTTTTCATGCTATTCAATTCATTCTCATTAATTCCCCTATTTTTCTACGATTTTACATGCATTTTTCATCATTTTCACGCATTACCATTCCAGGTCTCAACCGTAATAGAGAAAAAAAAAGGGGGGTCACATACCTGTGAATGGCACACTGACGACCTCCCTCGCCCCCGATGAAGCTCCTCACGCCTGGCAAAGCCTTCTCCACCGGTGAACCACGCGAACAACCACCTCCTCTATCGTGCACGCCGTTCTTCCTCTTTTCCTTCTTCCTCTCCCAACTTCCTCCCACTACAGCATCCTTCCTTTTATCTCTTCCTCCCACATGGCGCTGGCCACCCATGATGTCAGAAGAGATGGGGAGGCACGGGCCGGTGTCGTTGGTGGCACAGGTGGGAGAGAGGAGAAGAAAGGAGAAGAAGAAGATGAGGGCTCGTGAGGGAGAGAGAGAGAGAGAGAAAAAGAAAGAAAGAAAAAGAAGAAAAGACAGGCACACAAACTGAGGCAACTGTGCATCCTCAAATTGGACTCCACATTGGTCCCAAATCACAAGCAGGTGCACAGGAAGCCAACCACAAGCTCACACATCTAATAAACAATAGATTGTCCATTAATAAACCATTTATATAATATTACAATTAATTACATGATTTACAATTTAAAATGGATAATCAAGCCCAGATGTCACAAGGTCAGACTCTCACAACAAGCACTGGTGAGGAGCAAGGAAGCAACTAGTGAGGCCTTCGGCAAGAGTTGAGCCATATGATGCAAGATTTCGCTTAGAATTCAGCAAGGACAATACAAATGGGACTATGGCAAACCAACGACTCAAGTAATTTCATCGATTGAGCGCCGACTTTTGACAGCCAAGGCAAGCTAGAAGAATTTGAAGCATGGCTGTTAGAGGTGGAGAAGATTCTTGAGGGCATAGAATGTCCAACTGAGAAATGGTTCATGCAAGCTACTTTTCAATTCAAGGGAGACACCGTTAAGTGATGGAGAGCCACGTGTCGCATGAAGTTCCCAAATGCTAACCTTTTGATTATATCTTGGGAGGAATATAGGGATGCAATTTATGAGAAGTACTTTCCAAAGTATGAGAGAGAGCTGGACATAGAATTCTAAAATCTAAAGCAAGGTAGCTTATCAGTAGCTGAGTATGAGGTGACCTTCACCCGTTTGGAGTAGCTGTCGCAAACATTTGTTATAGAAAAGTGCAGAGCTAAGAGATTTGTGGAAGGACTGGCTCCAACACTCAGATCCAAGGTCCTAGGCTACCAATGTTTGACCTTCACAGACATAGTAGAACTGGCAGCCCGATATGAGGAGGATCACAAGTAGTTCCTGGAAGACTACCCCAAAGCCAAGAGAAAGATGTTCGCTCCATGGTCTTCTACTTTAAAGGTGTAGAGCTGTAACATCTGGGCCCGGTTATCCATTTGTATTTAATAAACCATGTATTATTTGTGATTTTGTGCTTAATGGTTTATTAATGGATAACCTGTTGTTTCTTGGTTGTGTGTGGTTGTGGGTGGTTTTC
>JAMKQA010034245.1:0-28110 GCA_024699735.1 Posidonia australis | reverse complement strand
GATATTTTACATAATAAACTAAAAAACATTCCAATTAAATCTTTTTTATCTTTTTTAAATGTTTTATAAATTATATTTCTTGTTGTATTTCTAGAAAACTTTTAAATTGTGGATTTAAATAATTTTGCATACATGATTCAAACTTTTTATTTTCAGACAAAGAAAATGGTTGTTCGTCTTGTACTATAAATTTAGTTATTCCTTCCTTAACTTCTTCTGTATTATATTTCCAATTAATTATACCACTAGATTGTACTTGTAATTTCAATTGTTTTAAATCTGTGTTGTCATATTTATTATGTTTGGATATACATTTTTGTAAATGTCTAGATATATGACCTACACCCCCTCCCCTAGGACATGTGTATGTGGTATTACAATAATTATAGTAACACCTAGTTTGATCTATAGAGTCTAATGTAACATGCTCCCAAACCCAAGAACATTGTTTCCTAGGTTTTTTAGTGGTTGTGAACTGTGAAGTATGTGTTGGGGTAGACTGAGACTGATCTGACTCCATACTAGGGATATAGTCATGGTTACCAACATTACCAATATTTTCCATTTTAATATAAAATAATACAACCCTTAACCCACAAAAATCAAAACCCAAAAATGGAGGGATTAAAAGTAAAGAATTTAGAGGGATTAGAAGTAGAGAAATTTTGATATTGCTGGCTCAGTTGGTGTCGCATGGAGATTGAAGAGTAGAAGACGGGGCGGAATCCAAAGCCAAATAGTGAAATCTTCACTTGAAAATCTTCACTTGAAAGTTGGGAGAAAGTTGTAGACTTGTAGTTGAGAAAAGAAGAGAAGATTGAGTTGTGAAGAAAAATGAATGGAGTATGGGGTATTTATAGGGTAAACGGAGTGAATTTTAAGATTTTTTTTTTTAAAAAACAAACAAATATGCAACGGCTAAATAGTCGTTGAAAACAGCTATATTATTTAGTCGTTGGACGTTGTAGAATGGTGCGTCAGGTATGTGCGTCCTATATTTTTTTATTTTTTTAAAAAATTTTGTAGATAGGCTGGCCCAACCCGATCTAGACTATTTTGACGAACCAAATTGGGCCTAGTATACGGACCTTGGCGAACCTGACCCTTGGGCCTGGCACGACCCATGGCGGGCCTGGTCCGGCCCGACCTAGGGAAATTTTTTTTAGGCTCGGACTAGGCCGGACGACCTAGGGCCAACTTAGCCCGATTTCCACCTCTACTTGCAATCCTAAAGAGAGCAAGCAGCTCACAATGAATAAAGGTAGCTGTCATCATTGACCTAAATGAGAATGTGCACACAGTGGGCATTATTTTAAGCAAGTGATGGAAAGATGCACGTAGAGATCAGTTGCCTTCAATAAGTAGGATTGAATTGAAGTTTGCCATCATCCTTATGAAATGTAGGGTCTGTTTGAAAACACTTTTATTCTACTAGTTTATGATAGAAGTTGAAAAAAATCTAAAAATAACTTTAAATAAGTATTTACCATTCCATTATAACTTCTAGATAGATAATCCATGTGTATTTTTTTGCAATTAGAGAAACTAGTGAAAGAAACTTTTGGTAGAAACTAGGAAAAAATAATATCAGGATGTCTTTAATGCTATTATTCTTTTTAAACATTTACTTTACAATGCTATTATTATTTACAAATTCATGCCACTGACTCTTGCACTTGAAAGTATTTTTGAGTATTACTAGAAACTAATTTCTACTAATAGTCATTTTCTTTATTAAACAAGATTTTAGAAATAATCTTGAATGTGATTTCCATAAAAACTCTCAATTGTTAGTTTTTAGAAATAATTTATAATCTAACTTCTGAATTTAGGAAGCTCCAAACGAACCATTAGTTAAACCACATAAGGTCATCAATAATGTGAATAGCAAATCATGAAAGAAAATGACCACGAGAAGAGTGGACACCTTCAAAACCATAGTAGTGAAGAAACCTAAAATCCATCATCTTAAGTTGTTGTCAAAAGATGATGCTTTTATGAAGGCAATGTTGACACAATCATTGTCGACAATAATAAAATCATTTACATTAACAAAAGAAATGATCCATTCTCAAGAGGTGGGTCAAGTAAATATTGCATGATCTAGATGTCTCAATTGACCAATCAAAAGTAATCATGATTTTATAGATCACTTTAGAGCTAACAATAGTATCCTCACTGAATAAATGCACCAAATCCAAAGATGATGGTTGACACTTACAACAGGAACTAAGGCAACCTAAGATATAACTAGGAGTTTAATGCATCAAGAAGAAAGTGTGGAAGCTAGTGGACTGGAGGTCAACAATAGTTGTGTAGGAAAGAATACCTTCAACTAGAGAAACCATCCCATCTAGTTGGAATGAGCCAACCTAAGAATCCCACAACTAAACATATAAAAAGGGTCGAGTTGAGTCAGCTTGGCCCATGAAATGAGGGCCCAGTCTAACTTGGGTCGAGCCAACTTGACCCACAAAATTGAGGGCCCAATTGGGCCTAGGTTGAGTCAGGACGACTCAGTCTAGAGGTGAACTAGGGGACAGACCTTTGCATGAAGGATCTCGATCTAATCCTAACCTTAGTGAACTAGGCCTAAACCTTTTGCCCTTTTTGCTCATGTATTTTAGAAATTGTTAAATCATGAGTATAGATAAAGTTTCAAAGTTAAATAAAACCAATTTATTAATTTTCTAATGATTGAAATTGCAAAAAAGATTAGATAAAGTTTTATAGGTTACAACAAAATATAAATATAAAATTAATCGAAATTCATTAAAAAGAGTTTTCTATGTCCGTTGTAGAAGTCATATCATTGTCTTCTTTAGACTTGTCGTTCAACTTCTAATTGGATCGGAATCATAAACACGTGAATGAAAGTGTGGTACTAATAATATGTAAAGAGAGTAGAGAATTGTTAAGAATGTGGAGAATAGAGAATTGTTGAAAATAGAGAGAATTAAAAAGAATTGAAAATGTAAGTTGGGCCTCGACTTGGGTCAAGGTCGACAGGTTTCTAACCCATACATACCCAACCCTTGGCCCAACCTGTCCTAACTGAGAAAGGCTACTTGGCCAAGGCCTCTGACAAGTCCTATTTGGACACCTTAGAGACCTCTACCATGATTGAACAAACAATAATGATGGTCCCAAAATCGTCTCATTCATCTTTAAAGATCTAATTGGCATACTAATTTGAATTTAAACAAAAAAGCAAGCACTATAATTTTCCAATCTATATTCCCACCCCCAAAAAAAATAATCTACGTCAATGATCTTCAAGTAACAATAAGTTCGAATACTCTAATGAATATCTTCCTTAAAAAAGCTAACCTTGTTTTCAAACAATCTCATTCCTATCAAAACTCCTTCGTTCTTCAAATCGACATTCTCTTATTGTTTTATCATTCAATTTAATAATTAGTACTTTTGACTATCTAAATTATCTTCCTCGCTTTTTTCCCTTCGTCAATTGGTTTGTTCATTTTTGTTTGTCTTTTTTGACATGAGTTTACAAAAAAGTTAATTAGGCATTTTATTTTTTAATTTCCACAACTACACTAAACAATATTCAGAAAAAACAAAGTCTATATAAATTACCAAAAAGTCATAAAAGATATTCCTTATTAATTTACTTTTATGTTAAAAAAGAAACATTTTATGTTAAAACTCAAGATTTATGAAGATACGAGATTCTCTGTTTGCAATCTTACTTATTTAATTTTATCATCATATTCTTTTTTTACTTCTTTCCTTATTGTGTTGCAGAAGCAGTCACAAATGATGCTCTAGCATCTGATAATGTACAATCAAAGCTCTAGTGAGATCGATCGGAATCTGGCTAACATCCATGGTGTCTCAAACGAGGCTCGGCAATAATACTCGACATCGTAACAAGATCACTGCCAATTATATTGCAATTTACACTAAACTGAGGCAGCATAATGCATTCGTAACCAGAAGAAAAACTAATTGTGGGAATCGATTTGCTTAACGAAGCAATGCAATCAACAGGTAGTATTAATCAAGGTTGCGATTCATTAAGTTGACAACAAACAGAAACATGGTTTTACTGGAGATCAAGCCTCCTAATGATTTAATACGTACGAACTAATGGATTCCCACCATCTATGAATCAACAGGAGCTAAAATGGACTAGTCACCCCAATCAGTCAACACGGTAGGAGGTTTGTCATGCTCATGCCTGTACCATACGTCCATATCCTACCCCTGACCAAACATTTTAAAAAAAAAAAAAACACTTCCTGGAAATAGGCGTCTGGGATCAAAGGTATTAGAACATCACTACGAAAACTTCACATTCCTGATACCGTGATTTCACAACTTATTTGGTTTAGGAAGAATAGCAAGATACATTCAACAAACACAGTTTTAAGTTTTAACCACCCAGATACAGCAAGAATTGACCTGAAAATCCTCTACATGGTTATAAGGACTAACTCTTTTTTTGTAAAGGTAACGTGAAGAAAACCTTGGAAGGTGGAGACCTATCCAAGCTTCAGTTGCGCAGCGAAAGCCGATCTGTGATTCAAAAATTTACATAGAAATGTCTTCATGCCACAGGTTCAAGCTCCTTGGTGGCACTATGCCCAAAAAGAGTGTCGTATCTCAAACCCTTCACAACATCAAAGAAATGTGCAACTGCTTCTTCCGGTGTCTTCACAAGAACTCCGTGGCCCAGATTAAGTATATGTCCTTTGCGGCCAGCAGATTTGACAACCCTGCAAAGTTCATTGTATTAAGACAAACAAAGATACAGTCCTAAACATCAAATGATCATAACCTATTTGATTTAATGTTAGATGCTGATGACAGACAAATATCTCCATTGAATGTCTAAACTTTAAGCAAAAAAATTATAATAAGGTGGAAAATTAGGACTAGTTTCTCTCAAATAGTCGAAGATAAACTAGTGGAAATCACCAAAAAAATCTCACTTGTTAAAAAGTCCATGAGGAGGCAGTGCCCAACTTGCAAACCAACATAAGTGACAAGACAATCTTATAAAACTGATTTCTCTAAAACGCTTGACCCGTTTAAAATATCAGTGTCTAAATATGAAAATAACTAGGTACTAATGGGACCCCACATCAGCTATAATCTAAAAGACACGGTAACTAACATTTTTAAGTTTTCAGTATCTAAGTAATTACGAAATCATATGTGATTCACGTAAATTGTATGGTTAAAAGTTCTCTTTCATTAAATAACCAACAAGTGTGTTAAATTAGACTTTGTACCACCCAAAGACAACCACAACCGGAGTGTCTGCACTTTTAGATGTTTTCACTTGTAATTCCACTACATTAGATTGTCAAGAGAGCACGCCAAGGTCAGAGATGGCTGAACGATAAAATTAGACATGCATCACCATAGAAGAAATTAACCTATGAATTTCATCTGTCAAAACTGGAAGTGGAGAAAACAGACAAGCAGGGTCAACATTCCCCTGAACACCGATATCATTCCCCAGACGTCGCCTTCCATCAGCCATATCAACTGTCCAGTCAAGCCCAATCACGTCAACTCCAGTTCCTTTCATGCGCTCAAGTAAGCCACCATTACCCGCTGTGTATAAAACAAGAGGAGTTTGAGGGCAGTTTTTCTTTACTTCACCCACTATCTGCAGGTAGAAGTCATTTTTGTGATCACAAGATTGTCAAAAGACAGCAGGACTAGTAGTTGGGGTAATAAAATATAATCAACAAACATAAATCACAAGCACCTCTTCAACATATGGTTTTGACCAACAGTCCCACATATCAGGAGGCAATTGTCCACCCCATGAATCAAATATCTGAATACATTGGGCTCCAGATCTGACTTGGAATATAACATAGTCTGTTATTGCCTTTGTTAGATGAGAGAGAAGAGCCTTTAGTACATGAGGTGCAGTATGACACATGCGCTTTATTGTTGTATACGTTCTAGTTGTACCACCTTCCACAATATATGTAGCAATTGTCCATGGCGCACCAACAAATCCCAACACCGCAGCCTTCTCGCCAACCTAAATTAAGAAATATGAATTGAGCCATAAAATTTAACATATGAAGTGTGACATGCCATTGAGAAAAACAAGCCTTCTTTATAATGAAGGGAGAAAAATGATTGACATAAAGAACGTAATTATAATGACACTCAGCTAAAAATTTTAACGAATAAGCTACACAAGAAGAATGTATCCAGCAAGAAGAACATTTGGCCCTCAATTTGCTTATCTTCGAAGAAAAGATAAATCAGAAATGACAATCGTGGCTTAACTTATTTATTTGTCATATTTGGTTTTCTTCTTCAATAGAGGTCATTATACCTCAATAAATAATAGGTTTGAAATGTAGTGGTGCACAAATATCAAGAATAATTATCAAGCTTTAACAAAAGAGCCTGTTGAAAATAAGAATGTGACATGAAAAAGGTTAAATATGCTGAGATGGTTGTCAGGAAAAGTTGGATGTAATCAGAAAAAATGGATTTGGATAAACTGCAAAAATATCTGCATTTTTTCACATCACATGTGAACTAGATAGAAGAGAATATCTATTATTCGTAGAAACATTGTTAAAACAAGAAAGGACAAATGTTTCACAAAGTCGCAATATTACTCTATTATTGCTGGCTAAAAAATCCATAGACATAACAAATTTTGGTCAAAAGTTCAACAGTACAAGACTTATATGGTCTAATATTCCAGTTATAAGCCTGGAAACTCAGCCAGGTCCTCTCCCAGAATCCCAATATCACTAAACCCAGCATCCCCCACGACACTCAAGAGAATTTCTTGCTCAGTTCCATTTTGACATTTCCACATCCAATATATATGCATATTTATTGACATGATACCCCAACAAATAACAACCAACTGTAAGTAGCTCAGTGGACAAGAGATTGTGGGTACATGACTTTGGACCCAAGGGAATCCTATGGGAAACGAGCTTGGTTGTTAATATTAATGGAAACCAGTCCCAACGAGTAACTTATTATAGTGATAATAGATTATATTTAAGAAAATCACTGAATTGTCTTTTCCAGAATTTTTTTTTCAAACATAGAAATGCTTTGTCCCAATATTATGCAGTTCATTGGCTGAGGTCAAGTGGAATTGATTAATACTTGTCAATTTCTAGACTTTTTACTCATAAATTTACCTCTCCCTAAGTGATCCAATTAAAATTTTGGGTAGGTAGTAGACATGTAAATCATGCACATCGGAATCTGGATAGTCACTAATGAAAAAAGATGTCATAAGCAGCTCAAAAGGAAAGATGGACGGTTTTGACATGTCACTAGTGGCTGTGTTCATCCCTCCTGGTCTTAGAATTGTTAGTGCCACGTTGACACTTTATGCTACACAAGTCTGAAGCACATGGTCACATACCTCTTTACACAAGACGCTGAGCGACTCCCCTACAAAATGAAGCTTCCCAAAGTCAATCGGGTGCAGAGTTTTCAATCCCTCTTCAGATTGGATAGGGCGCTGAATAATAGGACCCTTTATATCATCTATTTCAAACGGGACACCAAATGCGGGTAAAGGGGTAAGTATGTCAGAGAAAATGATAACCCCATCAGGACGAAAAGCTCTCCATGGCTGCAAAGAAATTTCCACTATGAGATCAACATTCTCTGACCTCTCTCTGAAAGAAGGATGCTTCTCCGCAAGCTTCTTGTAAGCAGCCATGTACCTCCCTGCCTGGCGCATCATCCATGCCGGGGGTCTACTTATGGTTTCTCCTCTAGCAGCCTGAACTAGTAATGGATCTGAAAGAAGTATCGCTGTGTAAATACCAAGCAGGCAAGCAGGGCATTGGGTAAGTCCTATCTTTGGCGATCTTCCAAGCATATATACGGAATGCAGACATCATATCTTTTATCATATTCATAAGCAAAATCGAAACTTTTTCAGAACCCACATGGCAATTAGCAAATTAGAACCTTTTTCAAAACTTCTATTCTCTGGATTGTGGTAGTACCTGGAGAGAGAGTGGCCGTGGGGAATCTGAGCGAGGGCCTGGCCATGTTCTTCCTCCTAGGGAACACTTTGAACCCCTTCCCATCACCGGAGACGAAGTTCAGCTGCAAGAATGAGCTTCTGGAAGAGCCCAGGCCGACGGGCGAGCAGCAGCTGCCGACGGCCAACAAAAAGTCCATGTAGTCAAACAGAGACATAGAAAGCAGGAAAAACAAACCGCCAAAGAAATTTAGACCGACCTGCTCAAGTGCATCTTGTTCGGTCCAGTGCCGGCGAACGAGAGAGGGTGAGGGTGGAGGGAGAGAAAGAGGAGGGGATGAGCTTGCTCTGGAGATCCGTAGCTTTATCTCGTTGCAGCAGCTTGCCAACTCACACACACACACTCTCTCTCTCTCTCTCTTGTTGTGTTGGTTTGCAGTTTCTCGCAATCTTGCTCTTTTAAGGCTGGGTCCGTTTAGGACAGATTCTGGTTTCGTGGCCAAGTCGTCACAATTCAAGCCCATCTCATGTACAGCTGCACCCTTATCGTTGTTTTTTTTTTTGTTTGTAACGTTAGTAACATTATATTAACTTCTTGGCAATAATATTACTAAGAGTAAAGTAAGTTTAAAATTATAAAGCCCATAAATATAACAAGTCCTAGAATAAAAATCATCTACTTGTAGAATTAGAAGGTATCTAAATAGTTTCAAAATTTACAACTCCAAGTTCAAACTGAAAACTGATTAAAAGAAGTTATTCAGACAGTAGCATCTTCATTAGAATTGTACACAGAAAGGGAAAGCTAAGCTGAAGAATTGGCAAGGGAGTTAGCAGGAGGAGGAAGAGGATGCATCAGGAGATTTGTTGAGGGAGCTTCAGCACGTGACTGGCCAATGTTCTAGGAACTCTGCATAGTTGATACAGATTGGAGCAACTCCTCCTTTTCAAAACCTGTGTCCAGATTTTCTAGCTAGGAATACATAAGAGTGATAACATTGAATATAATCGACTCACTAGAGTTGGATATATTACGGAAAATTCTATTGTTCCTTTCTCTCCAAATACACAAAGCCACAGCAGAAATGTGAACATTCCACCTAGTTTCAGAAAAATCAAAAAAACATTCAGGTCTATATCTGAATATATCTTCTACATTACCAAAAATTAGGAATAAAGGTCTACAGATAAAGAATTTCCAGACAGCTATGGCAAAGGAGCAATGTATAAACAGATGAAAAGTGGTTTCATGATAAGTGAAACACACAGTACACAAATCCTGTCCATTCCATCCTTTTTTCCTTAAATTCTCTTTAGTTAGAATCTTATTAAACACCAACAACCAAGTGAAAAGTTTAATCTTAAATGACACCCAGGCCTTCCATATTTTTGCATACAGGTGAAATCTGATGCCTCCATCATTTATAAGTTCATAGCATGAGTTCACAGTGAAGTTATAGTTGACATTTGGATTCCACAAAATTTTGTCAACACCCAATTGTAAATGGACCCCAGTCATCAATTCAGCAAGCTAGTCTGCTTGCGTTTGAATTGTATGCAAATTATCAGAGATCACATAGATATGATTAATATTAAACAGTGCCTGATAATCCTCCTAAATTGTTCCATCACTCTCTTAACAGAAGCATTTTTGTGTTTAACAAATGAATACAACTTAGGAAGCATGAATTTCAAGGGGATGCCATCCCTCCATTTATTCTCGCAGAAGATAGTGTTTTCCCCATTGCCAACTTCAAACGTAGTGAACAATTAAATATATTAAAACAGGCTTTTAATTGCTACCACACAGGTGAGGATCTTCCTCTTGAAGTGTTAAGAAGAACTCCTGGCCAAGACCTAGAGCCATATCTTGCTTTTAATAGAGATGGCCATTTCAAGTTGGGTGTGTGAGTCAATAGCTGCCATAAGAGCTTGCATTTCAATGCTAAGTTAAAGTTCTTGAGGTTAATAATGCCCCAACCTTTTTGCTTATTAGGCCTACATAATACTGCCCATTTTATTAGATTATAACCTTTATTATTGGAGGAAGTAGACTTCCAAAGGAATCTACTTCTAAGTCGATCAATTTTAAGTTCAACTCTTGAGGGTAAGTGTAATACAGATAAATAGTAAGTTGGTATTGTAGACAGGACTGAGTTAACAAGGGTTAATCTCCCTCCCAAAGAGAGGAATTTTACCTTCCAAGATGACAACCTACTAGAAATCCTCTCAATAACTGGTGCCCAATCCTGATTTGTGGCTCTCCTATGGTACAAAGGTAGTCCAATATAGGTAATAGGTAACTCTGCAGCCTGACATCCAAAAATGTCACAACAGTTTCCCAGTAATGGCCCAGAAATGCCAACACTAGTGAGGGAAGATTTTTGAAAGTTTATCTTAAGTCCAGAACAAGTCTAGAAATAGCATAAAATCCTTTTTATATTCACTATATTGTTCTTATCAGAGGAGAGAAAAAGGATAGTATCATCTACATATTGTATATTCTTGACATTTTGGCTCCCATTTGGGAATTGAATTCCAGAAATGAAACCATTCTCAGAAGCCAGAGATAATATTCTATTTAGAATGTGAGATACCATAATAAATAAAAGAGGAGTTATTAGGTCTCCTTGTCTAAGTCCATTAGAAGCGCCAAAGTATCCCTGAGGAGACCCATTTGCCAGAATGGAGAACTTGGCTGAAGAAATACACATATGGATCCAAGTGGCCCACTTGTTGTCACAGCCAAGCCCCCTAAGTGAGTTTAGTAAAAAAATCCCAATTTACATTACCAAATGCTTTCTCAAAATCCAACTTAAGAATAAATCCTAGGACAGAAGAACCTTCATGTAGTTTAAAGTTTCTTGAATAACTAAGAAACAATCCCCAATGTTCTTTCAATTCTGGAAAGAACATTGGGAGTCATCAATTACATTATTAAGAACAGGAGTAAATCTACTAGCCAAACATTTAGTAATGATCTTATAAGTGCTATTAAGCAAACTGATAGGCCAGTAATCTTTGATACACTGGGCACCTTCCTTTTTTGGAATTAGTGCTATGAATGTTTGATTTATTGGTTTAAGAGCATCACTATCCTGAGAAAGGAAAAAGTTGTAGAAGAGACTCATAAGATCAAATTTCAAGACTTCCCAGAACTCCTGAAAGAACACTATGGAATATCCATCTGGACCAGGAGATTTATCACCTGGGAGGTCAAATACACTCTTTTTGATTTCTACTAGCGTAAATTCTCCCTCAAGAAGACTAGGATTAGAAATTTTCCTGGGCAGTAATGAGTCCCAAAATAAAGGGACCTTACATTCAGTTTTCTTATTGAATTGATGAGTAAAGTGTTTTTCAAGTTCAATACTGATTAGAGAAGGGGAGGTTAGGGAGATGCCATTAACTTGAAGAGAACTGATACGGCTTTAAACCATATTATGAAAGAAGGTTGTGTTTAAATCCTCCTCTTTTAGCCATTGTATCCTAAACTTTTGTCTCCGGTAGACTTCTTGCTCTAAGAAAAGACTTTGATGTTCCTTTCTCAGCTTGTTCTTGAATTCAAGAAAATTATTATCTAAAACATAAGACTCTGACATTTGGTCTATAAAGAAGATCTGATTCTCAATGTACTCTAGTCTCTTTCTTCTCTCCTCCCTGATGGGAGTGATCCAAACCTTAATATGTCCCTAAGGTCTTTAAGTTTGAAAGCAAAGTGAGCAAAAGGGGAATCTAAGTTGAAACTAGTGGCTGGATTTTCCTAGCAATGTATGATAAACTCATGAAACCCCTCTATAACTAACCAGGATTTATAGAATTTAAAAGGAATAGGTTCTCAGTTCATAGTTTCGATATCTAAAGAGATTGGGATATGGTTTGAAACAATCCTAACCTTACCAATACATAAGGAATTAGGATAGAAGTTTGACCAGTTAGGGGATTGTCTAACTTGACCATAGAAGGTTGGGTTTGGAAATTAGACCAGGTATATTGACAATTATTAGGAGAAAAATCAATAAGAAGGTTAGTATCAATGAAATCATTAAAATTAATCATGGCAGGGGATAAACTAGAGTTTATAGAATGTTCATATTATACTTAGTAATATTGAAATCCCCCCCAATCATCCAATTCTCATTTACCAAATTACTCAAGTTGTCCAGCTCAAGAGAAAATCTTGTTTGAGTTTAGATTCACAGGGACCATAAACCCCTGTCAACCACCAATCTAGTCCATCCAAGTGGTTCTTGAAATTGATTGAGAGGCTAAAAGTGGACAGGTGGGTAGATGAAATGTCAAAGAGTATTCCATCCCAACCAATTAGAATTCCTCCTAATGCCCAAGTTGAGGGCAGATAAGCCCAATTACTAATTTTCCCTCCTCCCAAAGTCCTGAACAGATTTGGAGTATAACTTTCTTTTTTTGTTTCACTAAGTATTATTATATCATTTTTGCTTATTTTAATAAAATTCCTGACAACCCTTTTTTTTCCAACTACTTCTAAGTCCCCTAATATTCCATGCAGCAATAATCATTGAGATTGAGAGTGAAAACATAGAGATTCAAAGTTTCCCACAATATTAGACACATCATCTAGGTTGACCGGGCCTAAACCCTGTCCAGATCTTACTGAATTGAGGAATATTCTAGATTCACCCAAGGACTGTAAATTGATTCTAATTTTGCCACAGAACTCTTGAACTTGTTTATATGAATCCCAAGTTAATGCATCATTAACTGGATGATTATATGAAAGCTCCTCTGACCAACTTGATGCAGAAAAAAAACGACAGGAGAAGCAGTGGATGAGTTAGAAAGAGGACATGATCCTTGTGAATTAACAGAGTGTGGAGAGGAGGTACTTGGTGCATGAATCGGTGTAGTTGGCTAAGATGATGAAATGTCCCCAAGTCCAGAACCCAGGTCATCTTGTTCCAGACAGTCCAAAACCGCGAGCACCTTTTTAAATTTGGCCAGAGAAATATTCCTGGCCTTAATTTTTTCATCCACAAATCTAGAAGTACTAGTAATCCCAGGAATCTGAGTTGAGCTTGTGCCTGTGATTGGTGATTGAGGGACCCTAGACGAGGATGGGGAAATGGTGGGAGTAGGGAGCAGGCTCGCAGAGATGGGAGTGGAGCTTGGATGGTCAGGAGAAGAAGAGCTTGTGTTCCTGGCCTAGACATTCTTCCCCAGTTGAGATGCCTTACCGTTTTTATCACTCCTCCAGCCCTTGGTGTTTTTGAAAGACCAACGAACAGAGGGTACCATTCTAGGGATAGAAGATACAGGTGCACTGGTATTTTTAGGCCAAGGGGGAAGGGAGACAAAAGTTATAAAGGATGAGGGACATAAATCCTAACAATGCCTGAATTTAATAAGGTAGACTATCCTTCCAAAAGTAAAAAAACCTAGCATCCGGGATTTCTTTGCCAGGGTGAAGGCGAATTTTCACTTTAGCAAAGCCTAGGAATTTAAGTCTATCTAAAGAGGTGTCCACCTCCAAAACATCTACAAACTCGGAGATCATATAAGAGAACAAGTCTATATTCCAGAGGTGGTGGGGTATACCCTCCAATCTAATCCATGTTCCTTCATTTTTTAAGGTGAAAACATCATTAGAATTGACTGACCAAGGGACGTAAGAGGCAGAAAGCGCATGAAGAGTGGTGCCATATAGATTTAAGGCCTCGTTTCGAGTAGAGATGGAGGAGAATTTAAGAAGGATTTTACTAGGAGAAAAATCCAAGACGTCTACAGAGACAAAGGAGGCCAGTTGGTACGCAGATGCTCTTTCAGGCTAAGTTTAGTTAGGTGTGGTGAATGTGCAGTGATAATCGCATAACAAGATAGAAGTTGTAGCAGGTCATAAACGGCCTCAGAGGGAGGGAGGACCTTTAGGGTATGGGGGTTGAGTCCAGCCATCGAAATAGAAGTAGTAGTAGGATGAGGAACCTGAAAAAATTGACAAATGGCTACCGAATGAGATGGGGAGGCACACTTGAAACAAAAATCGGAATACCCACAAAATTTCTTGGTATGCCTCCGAAGACCACAGGAATAGCATTTTCCCGTGCTTGTAACAAAAACTTACCAAAGGTGAGGTAGACTTCCTTCGGGACACCACGGTCCAACGATCCAAAGGGTCTTCAAGAGAAGGGAAAGACACCTCTGACGAGAGGACCGAAGACTGCTCTGAGGTCCTAGAGACTTGAGCGTGCGTATTCTCCAAAGGAGTTCTAAAAGGGGAGGCGAGGGGAGAAAAACGAGTGCCACTGAGGCAAGAAGAAGAAGAAGCGCAATGTAAATTGCGTGTTGTAGTAGACCTGTTTGTCAGAGAACGTATCTCTTTTGCATGGGAAATCCCGAAGTCAGAGTCATGGGTGGAGCCCAAGAAAGAAGGCAAAGGGTTACTGACAGAAACCATATCCTGAGTAATTGTGTTAGTCCGAAATGGTGGTGGAGTTGCTCGATTCAAATTAGGTGCCAACTCAGCAAGGTTATTAGAGCGACAACTAATAATATCATTAGCCCCGCAGTAATTCCCAATATCCTTTAAATTCCGCTCAGAATAATTAAGGAAAGATTAGGAGGGGAGAAGTTGGAAAAGTTCCACGTCGAACCCGAAGCGTCAGTCAATAACGCCGTCAAGAATTTATTGTCTCGGGTGGAGTGCCACTCAGAGCCATTGAGTGTGTCTTCTCCGGTGGGCCGTCGAGGTCCAATCGACGAAGGACGAATCCTGGGAAGAAAAGTGGGGCAAAAAACTGCATCTATTGAAGAAGAAAAAAACCAGTCCGCCAAACCATAAGTGTTATCAACACCAAGGATAGATTTTCCGCTAAGTAAATAACCAGTTCTGCTATTGGGAGAGGACAGAAAATTGCTCCCGAACACAAAAACTCATATATCTGAGTAAGTCTGTACCCTTATCGTCGTTGTATTCATACGACCTGTTTGTTTGTAGATTACATGAACATTGTTATGTGTGGAACTCGTATGGAGAGGGGTGGCCTGACAACAATTAGATTTTTTACCAAACATACTCTACTTAAGGTGTGTTTGTTTGGCCGCTCTAGTCACTCCAGCTATTCCAGTACCGACTCGAAGCGGTTTCTCTACATAAATATGTCCAATTACGTCGTTCTGGTACAATTCTATTTCGCTATAGTCATTGTAACTGAAGAAGAAAAATGAGAGCAGATCGTTGACACCTTCGGTTTGAACCGACTATTGTAAATTTTTTATAGGAGTGATTACTGTAGAATGTTTATAGAAGTAGGGCTACAATGTCGATTGTGGAGAGTATGAGCTAATCCAGAATAGTAAACAAACACTACCTTAGGTTGCACTTGACAATGACTATTTTCTATTGTTTATTGAAAATAATTACTTATGAAAAAATTGAACCAAACACGCAAAAAAAACACACACCAACTTATTAAAAAACGACAACTTTTTTATCATGTGTAAAACTCATCAAAAATGTTTGAAAAAACTATAGAAAATAACTTTTTAAAAAATATTAGGATTTCCCCCCGTTTATTTCCAACGACTGTACTGTACATGTTCTTTCTCTTCTTTCCAATGACTCTTCTTCTTCCTCTTCTTTTCTGGCTGTCCACCCCTCTTCGATCGTACCTCTCGCTGCTCCACCATTCTACCGAGGTTGAGGTCTTCATCGTAGGCACCCTTTTTCTTCTCAATTGCTCTTCTTCTTCAACATCGAGAGATGGGGGCATACGAGGAGGACACGCAGTAAAGCCGGCACACTAGTAAAGTTTGCACACCAACAGGAAGGAAGACAGACATGATAACCACTGCCTCTCACTTGGTTAACGGACACTTCCCAATGTTTAGCCTTGCCTCGACTGACTTCTTGGTGGTGAGGAAGTCCTTGTCCTCCTTCCTGATTCCACTGCGTAATGATGTCCACCATTAGATTACTCCTCAACATTGCCATCCCTATTACTAGAGGTGCCTACCTTTCATCGAAAGTAGCACTAGGAACCAACTACCAACGTCAAAACGAATCCGATTGAGGTCGTGCATATCTGAGTGAGATTGGGAAACTACGATGGAGACTAAAGAAGGGGAAAAAAAAAGAGATCTTTGGATTCCTTTTCTTTCATTCTTGTCTTTGCTTGCAATCTTTGCTCGTTGTCTTCCTCACGGCGAGGTAGTGGCACTTCTAGTAATAGGATTCCCCCACCTCCACGCTCGTTGCATCTGTTACCTCCACCTTTGGAAGTTGCTGGTCTTCTGGTGTTGAGCGGTCGAGATGGGGGAGCAACATGAAGAAGAAGTCAAACTCAAAGATGATCTCTCCTCCTCCATTGTCGTCACAGCTACTACCTGTTAGGTTGAAATCACCATCTCGTACATAACTCCTCCTTTTATTTTTTTCTAGCAAAAAAATTCTACAAAATGTGAAGGACAATATGATCATTTTATTAGACAAAAAATAAGTCATTATTCACAATGCAATCAAATATGATTCTTCATCTATCCCATAAAGCGGCCGACAATAAAAAAAAAAACAAGCTGATTAAAAAAAAGAATCACTGGAAACAAAAAATAATTACCAAATACTACCTTATTCTATTGATTTATAACCAATTCAAGTAGTTAGCGGACTTAAGTAGAATACTGTGGTTTCATAGTCCTTGTAAATAAATTAATGTGAAAAAAGATATTTCTCCTGTCTGGGCATTTAATAAGTTGCGAGGGATTGGAGAGATTAAGAAAGAGATAGCGAAATGAAATCTTTCAAGAGATTGTGATATTAAAATTAGCGTAATAAGTTTTCTATCACACAAATGGTGAAATTAGATGAACGGCGTGTGATCTTCGTCTTCACTCTCTGTTCCATCAACTTCTTCAGCCATGTTACTTTGATCTTTCATATTAATTCAGTCCATTATATTGAATTCCTAAAAAAATAAAAACATATCACGCTTACGGTTTGACACGTTTTAACTTCCAAATTTTGCCTTATGAATTGTGCACATTTACAAAGAACATTTACAGTTTTACATCTGCTAAAGACCCAAATGACTCAAATAAGAACATACACAAACAATAACCGTAGCTCTTCTTGATACAGGCGAGAAGATATATAGACAATAAGAATCATAGAACGGTACGTTTGTTTTGACAAATGATGAGAGATACGTCACTGGTTGATACACACCGCAATGTTATAATTTCCGTCACAATATAATAGTATAACACTGCATTGCCAAAGAGATGATACAATCCGTAATGTCACACGTCCTCAACTCCCATTCACATAAAACAGGTTTGTCACTTTCCCGTTATAACGTGTATGGATTTATCTCTCCATTGTAGTGTGCTAACCATGAAATGCAATTATAATCTCCACAGCTATAATGTTTCACATGAATGGTATTCCCATGCTCATGGAAACAAACACGGCTTTGTCAAAAAGACGATCTATAATGTTTTGGAATATACTATACACATTTTTTCCATTTTAAATCTAAGTATTACAGAAGACATGGATATACATTTTTTTGTGGATCAACATTGAGGTACAAAGAGGCAAAGAGCCCATGTGGGCAACATGGGAGAAGGAAGAGAGACTTACAGGAGGCCTTTCCCTTGTTGCTACCTGCGATGTCGTTTTTGTTCCATTGCCCAATCTTACATGATAAATTCCCAGGGAATGGCATTTGACATGCACGAACGAACAGATACAATTAATTTAAAGAATTTCAACTACCTAGAGAAAGTATTAGTTAGAGAGGGCGTTTAAGCATGATAATCCATGAGGAAATATCAGTAAGTCTCGTCTGATTTGTCAAGCTTCTGCATCCTCTTGATGGACTCAATAGACATAATCAAGAAAATGCCTGCACCAACCAAAACTCAAGTGGATCAACTGAAGCCCTGAAACAAACCCGGTATAAGACATATCGTGAAACGATACAGTATATACTTTTAGTTGAAGGGTTAAACCATATAATGAGAGCACACTCATAAGCATAACTTGAAGGTAAGAGAAACATGGCCAACCAATTAAAACTAAAAGAATACAAAGAAGTGAAGAACCATCCATTTGACATGTTTTCCGTAAATTTTGAAGTTGGAAATCACAGATTTGATGACTTCTATGAATAACTCCAACAAAATAACTTTTATGAAAGTTCAGATTTTTATAAGAGGCCTTCTGGACCAAACCTATACCAAACCAAAGGTTTGACAAAAAATCTTATATAACTACAGCTACTTTTCTCCGAATACCTGCCTTTTTAAGTTACACATCTTTTTGTTTTGGTTCCCTCTTTCTCTTATATCTACACTTCAAATTATAAATTAGAAAACAATAAAATATTTTCTCTCTCTATTACATGCATACAAGCACATTTAAATCTATTTTAATGGACCCTTTTTTTGAACTCTTGTTAAATCAACATTTCTCACTATCATGGTTGCCTGACACTGCTCTGAATCTTTTATCCATTTTGGGCATAATAATGTGAAGAATGCAGCCACTGTACCATTCTGTTTTACAATGATCTACAGAACAAAATATGTAAATACTTCCCTGTGTATGATGATGAAACTGTTGCCATGAGAAAGCATTAATTATTCACTTATTAGCATTTTCTTAACCTTTGCATTTCATATAAATGATTTACGTTTTTTTCTTAATCTCTCACACACCCGAAACATTTGGAGTACTGCTTAAGGAATAGAATAGCCGTGAAGATAAAGTTTATAATAGAATGAGCATAGGACTGTTAACAGACAAATCTAATCATACATCGCTACAGAGCAAAAATTATGACCATAAAAAAGCTCCTACTCAAACTGTCAAGCACATATGTAGACCTATGATAAAAAAAATTACCATGATTAACTAATAAGGAAAGTCAGCCTGTGTGTCTCTGTGACTTACCAAAACCAACTAAAGATCCATTAGCAACAGCTTCAATGCCTTGACTGCTTAATGTTATGCCGGTGTTTAGAAGGATACCACCTAACACAAGATAAATAGTGGCCATCTGGAGCATCAATGCCTTCCTTGCAGCTCTCTCCGACTGGTAAAAAGCAGTATTGTATTCTCAATTAATATTCAGCACAAGAGAAATAGGAAAGTTTTGGACAATAACGTTGATGAGAACTTTTAAGTATCAACTTTCTAAAGGGATTAAAACTTTTTCTACATGTATTATCTATCTATTGTATTAAAGGAACACACCACCCCATAGACTGGACTATAATGAAAGCCCCCAAATATCCTTTCTTTCCTTTTTATTTAAGTCAAGAATTAAAGATAATTAAGTACTTTCTTTGCAAAATTTCATTTCAAAATTTACTGCATAATAACCATCCAAAAAGTTCAAAAGGGTAATCCATGACCTCCTATAGCATCCAACATGCTTCCATAATAAAAAAACCATGTTAGTCCATTGATGATTATTAATCATAATAAAAACATAAGAGAAGCAAAATAGTAAACTTTTATATATTTTGAATTTCAATTACCATAATCAACCGTAACTATATCTTATAATATCTCAACCACAATTCTTTATTAGTTACTTTTAACATTTAAATTTATATTTTGTATCACATGCAAATAATAACAACGTGATTATCATAGGTGATCAAATTAATTTTAATTTTTAAAAAAGTGAACCACAAAAATTCTATATCAATTATAATAATAATTCATTATCCTAATTTATCGTCATTGTGGTTAAGCTTATTAGAGTCATAGAATAGGGTAAACGGATATTCATTTATATCTTACCTTATATAAATGTAATGTCGTAACCTAATAGTAATACACACAATTTTTCTCATTCATCTTACATGATATCAGAGCAACCGGGTTGAAACCCTTGCCACTGGCCATCTTTCTCCTCGTCTTTGGCTAACTTTAACGTCGGTGAACCCATCTTTGGACATCTCTGGCGCTGCCAGGACATCCTCTCTTCTTTTCCACTGCCTTCAGGGCCAGCTGAGGCTTCTAGACTGTCTGTATCACTCCTCTGCCGTCAGTAGGGGCCTCTCGCCCCTGTTCTGCCACCATTAGGCCTCCTAAAGCCCCCTTTCGCCGACGTCAAGGCCTAAATGACCCTAATCTCCAGTCGATAGGCTTGGAATGGCCTGATTGGCTGCTGCTAGGGGCATTCCGACCCTTTCTTGTCTCCGACAGCCTTAACCGCTACCTCCTTTTGTTGACATACATGTGATGGATGTGTAGAAGACATCTACTACGACTATCGGTCGTTAAATCGGTAATTATCTGCTGAACAGCTCATAAAACGGACTATGTACACTTTCTTTTACTGTTACTGAGGGTGATTATTCTTGCCTACCTAGACTATTAAATTTCGAAAACTCCATTTTCTTATTTGTGTCACGATTTGGGGTATTTTTCTACACTAATTACATCAAAAATAGTTGTATTCAGATTTGATTTGTGTAAATTAGAATGGCCTTCAAGGAATCTTTTGTGAAGAATATGAGTGAAATCTCAGAAAAACTTGACGGAAAGAACTACATAGTGTGGACACAACATTTCGAGACATTTCTGACCATTTACCGCAAGATTCTTAGTCTCCTCCTGATGTAAAGGTTGATGCCTACGAAGATTAGTTTGCCTAGGATTCAGTCATTGTATCCTTGATGGTAAACAATATGGAATTATCCGTTGCTAGAGGGTGATGTTTTTGCATCATGCAAAGAAAATTTGAGATACCTTGAAGAAGATGTATAGATATGAGTAGAATATTTCTAAGGTTTTTGAGATATATGAGCAGATCTTCACATTAAAGATGGGTGACAGTTTAGTACAGGAGCATTTTTTTTCACTTCGATCTCTTCTTGAGGAACTTGACTTATATCAGCCACTGACATCAAACATTGCTAAGATGCATTGGTATTGTGAGGAGCTCGTAGTTTCTACATATCTTTTTGGTCTGACTTTCGAACTTTTATCTCAAGTCCGAGGTCAAGTTTTGAGTTTAGACTCTACTTATAACTTGGAGAGTACATTTGCTCGGGTTCTTCGCATCTCTACTAGTACATCCACGTCTACATTGGATCACTCAACTATGACTGCTACTCGTGGTCGAAGTCTTGGTCACAGTTTTGACAGAGGAGGTCGAGGACGGACCGATGGTAGAAACCGTACTTCATGTGAACACTGTAATCGCACCAACCACAGGTCTGACTGCTACTGGGAAAAGTTTAAAAAACTAGATTGGGCACAAGTTTCTATAGAGATACAGGGTACATCTGCAGCTACTTATAATATTAGTGCATTTCCAGTGACACTTTCTAAGGAGGAGTACGTCTAATTTCTTCTGTTCAAAAAAACTCAATCTTCTACAGTGATGGCATCCCATGTTATTACTTTCACGTCCGGTATTTCTAATCTATTAGTCTCTAAGAATAGTTCTTGGATTATTGATTCAGGGACATCCTTTCATATGACAGGTAGTTGTAACCTTTATTCTGGCCTATCTCAGTTACCTAATATTAAATTAGTGTCTATTGCAGATGGCAGGACTTGTCGTGTTTCTGGACAAGGCACAATTCATATTACGTCTCAGTTAACATTGGATAAAGTTCTTTATATACCCAAATTCCCAGTCTTAATTTGCTTTGTGACATTTTTCCCTTTTCACTGTATCTTTCAGGATCTGCAAAAGGGAAAGAGGATTGGTTTAGGTCAAGGAATCTACTTACTTGTCAAAGATGAGATACCTCGAGACCTTGCATCGTTAGCTTCCACTGTTGATTTATCTATTATATGGCATCGTCGCTTGGACCATTCTTCTCATCAGAAACTACAGTAAGATCTTCCATGGATGTCTATTTCTTTTTTTTAGTGTGAGTCTTGTGAGTTAGGTAAGTACCTTTGTGCTACCTTTCGTCGTCTTCGTTTAGTTAGAAATAAGAGTCCTTTTAAGTTGATTCATTGTGATGTGTGGAGTTCGACCAGAACACTATCTGTGTTTGATTATAAGTATTATATTGTCTTTATTGATGATTTGTCACGTGTCATGGGTTTATTTGTTGAAAGATAGATTCAGTGTTCTTGATATTATTAAATTTTTTTTTGTCGAAATAATAGATCAATATTTTATTTATTACAAAATTCTTTGTATTAATAATGCATTGGAATTTACTCTCAAATTTGTACCAATATTGTGAATCTCTTGGTGTCGTTCAGCAAACCTCTTGACTACATACATTACAACAAAATGGTGTAACTGAACGTAAACATCATCATATACTCTGATATTGTTTAGTCTCTCATGTTTGAAATGCAGGTCTCCAAGTATTTATGGTCTAATGTTGTTTTAACAATCTCTTATCTTATTAATCGTATACTATCCACACTTTGGGGGGAGGGATTCCACTTAAGAGGCTGCGTCCTGATGTAGATATCTTTTCTCTCATTCCTTGGATTTTTGGTTGTGTTGCCTTTGTTCAAGATTTAACCCCAAACTAGGATAAACTTACTTCAAGGTTCATTTATCGTGTGTTCCTGGGATATTCTCATACTCAACGAGGTTATCGTTGCTACATATCTACTACCAGAAAATACATAGTTTTTACTGATGTTACTTTTCATGAAGATCAGAGCTTCTTTAATAGTGTCCCATCTTTATCTGAAAGGGTGTCTTTACCTAGTATTGTTGAGTATAATGGTACTAATTTCAATGGTGCTTCTATTACTGATAACGAGGTATCAAAGACTTTACAGGTATATCGACGAGGATCACGTCCCCTCATAGCCACTTCTTCTTTATCATCTGTAGATCTGTCACCTTCAAACCTTCACTTGTCCGTTGTCATTTGGAAAGATACATGTGTTTCCATAGCACATCCCATTTCTCATTTTGTTAGCTATAATCACTTTACTTTACTTTTCGTATGTTTGCCTCGTCTATTACTTTTGAATCAATTCTCAAGAACTACCAAGAGACAATTTTACTACATAGTAGATGGTAGCCATGGATGAAGAAATGAAAGCTCTTGTGTCTCGTGGGACATAGACATTGGTGTTTTGACCAGAGGGAATAAATGTTGTTACTTACAAAATTATGTTTCTCATTAAATACAGATCTAATAGTGTGGTAGATTGGTACAAAGTACGCCTAGTAGAACGAAACTTTACACACGAGTATGGTATTGATTATTCTAATATATTCTCTCCAATGACTCAATTGAACTTCATCAGAGTTATTCTTTCCATTGTTATTAATAAGTCGTGGGAAATCTGTTAGCTAGATGTTTAAAATACTTTTCTCTATAGTGACCTTATGGAGCAAGTGCATATGGAGTAATCTCTTGCCCAAGCGGAGAATAAGATTTGTCTTCTCAGGAAAGCTATCTATGGACTTAAACAAAGTCCACGTGCCTGATTTGAGAAATTCAGCAATATTGTTAATACTTGTGGTTTGCGACGCTATGTTGTTAACCATTATGTGTTTTATAGATGGACAGATAGTGGCTGTGTGATATTAGTTATATATGTGAATAATATTTTAGTGACTGGTAGTGATTTTACAAGAATCCAGAGGATGAATGATCATTTGCAGAAGTAGTTTGTGATCAAGGTCATGGGTAGACCTAAGTATTTCTTAAGTATTGAGTTTGCTTACATTAGAAACAGAATGACATTATCACAGAGAAAATATGCCTTAGATCTATTACAAGAAACAAGTCTCTTAAGGTATAAGCCAGAAACTACTCCAATTAATCAGAGTCTAAACTTCTTCACCACTGTTAGAGGATGTTGGGTAAGTACAGATGTTCATTGGTAAGTTGATTTATCTGACTGTTACATGACTAGATATAGCATATATTGTTGGAGTTCTTAGCCAGTTCATGCAGAAACCAAAGGCAGTACATCGACCGGGAGTCTTACAAGTATTGGCTTACATTAAGAAGGTTCCAAGCAAAGGACTGATTTACAAGAAAAATGGTCATCTGTGCATTGAAGTCTATTCAGACTCTAGTTATGTAGGCAATAAAGGAGATTGAAAGTCTACTTTTAAGTATTGTATCGATGTTGGGGGAAACTTGATCATGTGGTGCAATAAAAAGCAAAATATTATCTCTCAATTCAGTACTGAATCTGAGTATAGATTTATGACTGAAATTGCCTGTGAGACGATGTGGCTTCGCTTTCTTTCGATAGATTTAGATCTTCCAGTCGATGTATCTATATTCATCTATTGTGACAATCAGGCAATTATCTACATTGCCAACAATCCTATCTTTCAAGAACACACCAAGCATATAAAGATGGACTGTCATTATGTTAGAGAGATGGTTATGAGAGGACTTATCTCTACTCCATATACAAAATCCTCTGATCAATTTGCAAATATCTTTACTAAGGAATTTAGTGCTAGAACATATGAAATTCTTTGTAACAAGTTAGGTATGATCGATATATATGTTTCAACTTGAGGGGGAGTATGGTTAAGCTTATTAAAGTCATGTAATAGGGTAAATGGATATCCATTTACATCCTACCCAGTATATATGTAATGTTTTAACTTAATAATAATACACACAAATTTTCTCCTTTATCTTACAGTCTCAATCTTTATAAATTTATAAAAATCAAGTCCAATTTTTTAATTTTAAATTTCAATCCTTTTTATCTTATATATAAAGGGCAAATCAGTGTAATTTATGTTATTATTGTCTCTTTTATCTTTTGTATCAATTAGATTAAAAGGCTCATGAGTAAACAGATCCACCCATATTTATTTAAAAAATATTATTATTTTCTTAGTAATTTCAAAAACTAAAATTTAACACTTTTTAAATTTATTCTTTACAAATTATGTGTAACATGCATTTAGCATTTCAATTTTATTTTCAAAATCTTAGCATGATAATTTTTAATTCTTTTCTTATGTGCAATCTGCACATGCATTTCACTAGTGGAAGAGAGACAACCTCAAGGACTCTGACACGTAGTTTCAAATCTCCAGATTCAAGCTGCTTTGTAAAATCTTCTATCTGCTGAATCCTGTATGGTGCTGAGAGAGCATGACTTCTAGCCTGAAATTACATACAAAAGCATGTGAGGGGATGCATAGGTGTGAATATTAAATAACGAGAATTTATGGCAACATGCTGTATATATATATAAACATAAATACAGTGTAAAAATCAGAAGGCCATCTATTTTCAGAAATGACAGATATAGTCTGTTCATAAACTCCAAGTAACCTTTGAAAAACTGCGGATACAGACAGAAAGTAAATACCAGCCGTCAAGAGTAATAAATTAAACAGATCTCAAATCAGGATGAAGCTTTAATCCAATATATGGATCAGATGACTGAAAAAAAATTGAACGAAGTCTTCTAATCACTAATCAGATGCAAATGAGAAACCAACCATATGAACACAGACTCAAATTATCATGTTTAGCAATTATGTGCACGAAAGGATCAAGCATGAAACACAAAGAGGTAGTTAACACTTGACAGTACCAAACTAATTAAGGCAGGCGCCCAGGCATCATATCAAGCTAGGCGTTTATATGCCCAGCTCTTTTTTTAAAAACTGGATCTTTTACCGGATCTAGATTCTCATTTGATCCCTTTTTTTTTTCTTTAATATTGACTAAGTGTTAGACATTTTTATCCTCTTATATTGTCGTTTTGTTTAGTTAAGACTTAATAAAACTAATTGTTTTTAACTTATTTAGATGTTAATGTGTGTTTATATCGACACTTTTATGTTAATCTTATTATATTTTATTATTATCTTGTCATTTGTTAAATATTTCAATGTTATTTAGAGTTTAATTGAGTTAAGAATAGCTATATCAATGCATAATTGCATTTACTAATTGTAGATACTTTGATTTTATAGTCATCTACCAACGAATTCCTCCAAGAGAATTCGATCTAACTACACGAGAAAACTCTCACATGCCTTAAACCTACCAAAATCCATCACCTAATCACCTAAGCCAACCCTTGGTCCAAACAATCAAACTTTAGTCAAAGATCTATAGAAGCAAACCTCATACCAAACCTCCAATTATTGCGTAAGATACATCTTTGTAAAGAGCATGATACCAAATGTCTACGCGTGTCACCGAAATTTCACCAACACGTGTCTTATTTTCAATTTACCGATACGACTCCGACACGATGTCGAAATGGAAGTTTTCTGAACAAATATAATTTTTTTTTACCGTGTTTCCACCGACACAATTCCGACATACCGATATTTTTCCGACACATGTCTGTTTTTCAACTTATCGAAGTCCGACACGAAATCGACATTTAGAACCATGGTAAAGAGAGCTACACTTGGTAGTTGGCACAAAAAATGTTGGCACATTTCCCTAACATCGTTAGCAGGCACGGATGCCTAACGTACGTATCTGATGCATTCCCTGTCCAGTGTTTTACTGCCAAGGGTAGACTTGTCTTTTTACTTATTAATGAGAATTCTGATGCTCGTTATTGACTCTTACAAATCTGAGGTTATTATTTGACATGTTTGGACCATCATATTCCCCTTCATACACACAAAATCGAATCCAATCCATTAAAATCAATCTAAATCTCTTATTTTGTACTTTTGTCCATTCAATGACTATCACACATTAAGCACACCTATAAAACACCTTCACCTCTACTCATTACGAGAGCTTCTCTTCTGGCTAGACTTTTCTTGGTTGATTGGCTGGAGGTTTAGATGTTAGAGAAAGAGAGAAGGACGTTATTGGAGAGCACATTGAGAGCAGTGAGAGCGAGTTGAAACGTCCCTCACCACTCCCACCTCACACTTAAGTTTTTTCCACTCATTTCCACCACTGTAAGCTTTCCACATCCTTGTATTAGTTTGGTCTCGATTGGAGAGTGTGGTAGTGGCCATTAGGAGGAGTCCTAGATGTAAGCTATCCACCTCAAGCTTGGGGAGGAACATATCCTTCTTCATACGAGGTCTTGTTTTCTCCTTCTAGTCTCAGTAATGTACCTTTTCTTTTGCCGCATCATCATCGTGATGTCTCTTTGTTCTCTTGGTTAATTGTCGTTTCATAATGTTCATGTTGTGCGTTGCTTGACCTATTGCGTTTGATGGGTTCATGTATTTTCCTTAGCATTTTTCTTTTTTTTTTCTTCAATGTGTGTTTATAGCTCATCATTTTTTCTCTTCTTTCCTTCTTCCCCCTCAATCTCAAAGCAAACTTGATGTGGTTCTAGCTTTGAAACTCTTGTGAGTCTGATCATCCATGGAACACAATGGAGGCTAGACTCGTGTGTATGCTAAGTAATTGAACAGATGTTGTTTGAATTATGTTTACGTTGTTTCAGTTTGAGTTGAATGTGTTTTCTTGTTACGTTGATTTTCTCTTTCCTGGATGTCTTATTTTGAATCTATGTGCAATAACCAATGACAGTTAAAACCAGAACACAGGTTTTAGGCGTGTCAGGGGCCGCAAGTCACCAACATGTGTTGTTAGGATGGTTAATAGGCGTAGATTGCCTGCACGACTCCTTAGCCCATTCTCTATTAATCAAAGTGTAGCACATGTTCTGTTTCCATTGGTGTTTCCTTTTCAATTTCTTGTGACCAAACTTCCCCTTTGTTGTTCTTTTATGCATATGTAACATTTTGAAGCATTTATCCTCATTGCATCCCTTCTTTGTTGTCATCGTTTATCTCTTTTTTTATTTCACACACAAGTAGTCAAACATAGAGATTGATATTGTTGAATGTGTAAAAATACCTAAATTCTTCCTCATACATAACAGAAGTTTTTACCCCTTCTCTAATCACGACGGCCTTGTGTACCTTGTTCATTAGTTTTGGAGTCTTGTGTTTTTTTTTGTTTTGAATTTGATTGCACGTGGTTTTCCTTATTTTCCGTTTTAAGTAGATTGAGTGGCAACTCTTTCATTATCCCTTTCCTTCTCTTTGCTTAATTTTCGAGTTGAAATCTGACTTAGAGATCGCCTCTTCGTGGCCACTCGGCGTATGACTTGGTTGCGTGCCATGGTTTTCCTCATGCTCACAATAATATATAACATAAGAGTAAAAATATTGAATATATATATATATATATATATATATATATATATATATATATATATATATATATAT
>JAMKQA010034244.1:0-23525 GCA_024699735.1 Posidonia australis | reverse complement strand
ATGAGAGTCAAATGGGCCTAGAATGGGCTTGTGGACCCAAATGGGCTCAACTAAGGCTTAATGGGCCTAAGTGGGCCTTCATGGGCCCAATTGGGCTTCCATGAATTAAATGGCCTAATGAGGGTTTGTGGGCCCAAATGGGCTCAACTAAGGTTCAAGCTCAGCCACAAGATCCTCATCCTGCAAAATTGGAAATTTGGGGTGTCTACAATAGGTGACTACCCATCAGTACAGATCAGTTGACGACTGCAATCGCCGATTGATAAGCTAGTTAGTTTGCTCAGCACAAAGGAATATCCATCTCGCCACAAAAATATAGTGGGCCCCAAGAATATGGTAGACGGCACACCTGGCGAACTTCTTCCAAAGTAGGGATCAACTCAATTCTTCCAAAGTGGAATGTGTGGTTTGCAGGCTTCCAGAACTGGGCGGCTGCACATAAGAAGTAACGGGAGACCTCCACATTTGCAATGTCTAAGAATTTTGAGGAGATTCCCCAAGTCCGCAACTTGTCACGATCATCACTTGTCAACTTTCCAATCCATGCCCGGAGGACCTCTGAGCAACTCACCGGTACGACCATCGTAGGGAAGCCCATGATTAATAGGGGAGCTGCGACCGTTCTTGATTCGAGTCTACAGAACATTATTAAAAGAGTATTCAGAATGACAAATTACTTTGTTCCATACACACAATATTTCATACAGTCCAATGCAGATTGAAAAGTCATAGTTGCTGTCAAATGCTGAGTCATATGTCAGTAGCCATCCTGAAACTGTGCAAAAAAGACCGCTAAATAAAGCTCACATGCTCATTGCCAGAGTGCACAAGGTTACCTGCCTAGTGACTAGTTGACGGACTCGTCACCGGATAATTAGGGTTACCAACCCTGTGATGAGTTGTGGACTCATTGCTGATTAGTTAAGGCTATCAGCCCAAAGAAAAGGGGTTGGTCTTCAGATACAAGGTACCAAGAGGTCGGACCTCCTCTGGTCTTAGAGGAGTTACGAGGGAAAGGGATGGATGTTGGTCCTAGGACCCAAGGAACCAGCGACTCGGATCTCCTCTGGACTTAGAAGAGTCACGAAAAAAGGATAGAGGCTACTCTTAGGACACAAGGAAACAACGACTCGGGTCTCCTCTAGACTTAGAGGAGTCACGAGAAAAGGACAAAAGCTGCTCCTAGGACACAAGGAAACAACGACTCGGATCTCCTCCGAGCTTACAGGAGTCACGAGAAAAGGGATGAAGGTTGTTCCTAGGGTCCCAGGAATCAGTGCCTCAGATCTCCTCTAGACTTAGAGGAGTCTCGAGAAAAGGATAAAGGTTGTTCTTGGGGGGCCAGGAATTAGTGATTCGGATCTCCTCCAGACTTAGAGGAGTCTCAAGGAAAGGATAAAGGATGTTCCTGGGGGGCCAGGAATCAACGATTCGGATCTCCTCCGGACTTAGAGGAGTCTCGAGGAAAGGATAAAGGTTGTTACTAGGGGGCCAAGAATCAGCGACTCGGATCTCCTCCGAGCTTGAAGGAGTCTCGAGGAAAGGATAAAGGTTGTTCCTAGGGCGCCAAGAATCAGTGAATCGGATATCCTCCGAACTTAAAGGAGTCACGAGAAAAGGATAAAGGTTGCTCCTAGGGGGACCAGGAATTAGCGACTTAGATCTCCTCCGAACTTAGAGGATTCGCGAGAAAGGATAAAGGCTATTCCTAAGGAACTAGGAATCAACGACTCAGATCTCCTTTGAACTTAGAGGAGTCTCGAGAGAAGGAATAAAGGCTATTCCTAGGACACAAGAAAACAACGACTCGGATCTCCTCTGGGCTTAGCGGAGTCTCGAGAGAAGGAATAAAGGTTGTTCCTAGGACACAAGGAAGCAACGACTCGGATCTCCTCCGAACTTAAGGGAGTCATAAGAAAAGGATAAAGGTTGTTCCTAGGGGACCAGGAATTAGCGACTCAGATCTCCTCTGGACTTGAAGGAGTCACGAGAAAAGGGATAAAGGCTGTTCCTAGGGGGACCAGAAATCAGCGATTCAGATCTCCTCCGGACTTAAAGGAGTCTCGAGAAAAGGATAAAGGTTGTTCCTAGAGGACCAGGAATCAATGACTCAGTTCTCCTTCGGACTTAGAGGAGTCACGAGAAAAGGGATAAAGGTTGTTCCTAGGGGACCAAGAATCAGGGACTTGGATCTCCTCTGGACTTAGAAGAGTCACAAGAGAAAAGGACAAAGGCTGTTCCTAGGACACAAGGAAATAGTGACTCGGATCTCCTCTGAACTTAGAGGAGTCACAAGAAAAGGGATAAAGGCTATTCCTACGGGGACAAGGAATCAGCGACTCAGATCTCCTCCAGACTTAAAGGAGTCTCGAGAAAAGGATAAAGAATATGTGCAACTTGCTCGCTAGCCAAGATTTTTGTTCTTGTCTGTAGCTCACTTGCTTCGCTGTCTGACTACTCTGCCTGTTCACTTGATGCTATTGGTACTGTAGGACGATGATGGTTGATCTGGATAAATCATTGCTCAGATTCTACGATGATGCAAGGGGCTTGGCTAGATAAGGGTTTCACGAGGGCATTATTTCCTCCTTGAATAGACGGACTTGTTGGATGGTTGCTGAACACTCTAGGTTCACTGTTGTGTCACTGGCTGACTTCTTGGGAGTTTTATTTTGGCACTGGATTGTCGGTTGTACTCTCGCCTGACGATTAGGAGAGTATTGATATTCTGACTTTGCTCTAATCTCAGAGGCTCATGGCTATTATTGTCCCCGTTTCTGCACTCGAGCTATGGAGGAGACAACATGTTCTGGATGATGATACTATCCCAAAAAGGGTCAACCAACAGGGCAGTTGACATGCCCTTGGTTGACGGGGAAGGTTATCACCACAAAGTTAGCTGACATGCCCGTGGTGTACGGTATCTTCTGCCATGTCTTTGGCTGAAGAGCAGCTGACATGCCCCTGGTTTGGGACCCAGCGGGACCTTGCAAAGTGGACAAGTAATATTGCATGCAAGAATGATGGTGTTGTGTTGTGTCATCCCTCAGAATTTGGAATGCTAATCATGCTTGCTACGAGAAGAGAAGAAGACCTTGGTTCACAAGACACTACATGGACTTCTAGGCTATTAGTGGCTCTCTGGGGTGGATGATTCAGTAGATTAGGCTCCGTGCCAAACTCTTGGGGACTTAAACCTACTTTTTTGGCTTTTGGCTCATTTTGTTTCTCCCTCTTAGGCTCGTAGGCTCGCTTTAACCCTCGCTTAGGAGTAATGGGCATCCAGATTTGGAGGTGGCTACTGGAATTGTATGCAAGGGGTGGTTAGTCCCTTTGGGATGCTTGCTTCGACTCCTCCCCAAAGTAAGTGATAGGGATAAAGTTGGCCCACTTGCCTCTCTCTGTTAGGGCTAGCTTCTGTCTTCGACTTCTATCTTTTTATTTCTTTTGCACCCTTATGGATATGTTTATTTTTCTATTTTGGCTCACACTCATGCTCACTCCTAACATTTTATCTCCCTCTAGAGATGTAAGTCCCTATGGGAGTTTGAATATTTCGCCTAACCATGATTGGGTGGTGACTTCCTTGTTCGCTAGAATGTCTAGGTAGTATCAACTGAAGAGGTGTAAACCCTTCTCATGTAGGCTAGCTATTCCAATTCTTGTCATTGGGATATGATGTTGATGCTTTTATGCATAAATGCATGCAGTTATTGACGTGCTTAAGTTATTGATGTGCATGAAAAAAAAAAAGCAAATGCTATGGATTAAATGCACTTGGATAACCATTTATTTAGAAATATGCATACATGATGGAGTAATAGATGATGCATGATGCGCAAAAGGATACTTTGCAAGGCGAGAATACACTCTTTCCGCTCATTGGTAGTACTTCTTCAGATAACATGTGTTGACTGGCTTAGGTAGTTTGACACTGTCCATGTCTTCGAGGATTTCTACGCCTCCTGAATAGACTTGCTTGATGATGTAAGGACCATGCCAGTTAGGTCAGAATTTGCCTCGACCATCTGGGAGATGTAGGGCCCGCAGAACTAGATCGCCAGGTGCGAAGCTCTTAGGTCGGACTCTTTTTCATATGATCTGGCCATTCTCGCTTGGTAGCAGCGAGCATTGTACATGGCCTGTAGTCTACGCTCGTCATCAAGTTCAGCTCGATGCATCTGTCCTTGACCCATTCGGCTTCTTCTAGCTCAGCCTCCCTCAAGATTCTGAGTGATGGGATCTCTACCTCAATTGGTAAGACTGCTTCCATGCCGTACACCAATGAGTAAGGTGTCACTCTTGTTGAGGTTCGGACCGAAGTTCTATAGGCCCATAGCGCATAAGGGAGCTTTTCGTGCCAATCCTTATGTGTCTCGGCACTCTTTTTCAGGATTTTGATTAAGTTTTATTTACTGACTGCACGACACCGTTCATCTATGAGCAGCATGGGGAAGATCTGTGATGCCTAATCTTGAGGCTCTACAGATAATCCTCCAATCTCTGAGCTATGAAATTCTTGCCATTGTCTGAGATAATGGAGTGTGGCACCCCATACCAGGCTTTGATATTGTTCTTGATGAATTTTTTGTGGCTATAGCTGTGACGGTTTTGTAAGAGACCGCTTCTATCCATTTGGTAAAGTAATCAATGGCCACCAGGATGTTGTTGTGGCCATTGGATGATGTCTAATGGATGGCTCCGATGATGTCTATTCCCCAAGTATAGAAAGGCCACAGTGAAGACATGTTGTGCAGCTACTGAGGGGGAGCATGTATGAAGTTCCCATGGATCTAATAGTTGTGGCATCTGCGTACGAAACGACAGCAATTTGCCTCCATAGTTGACCAAAAGTAGCCTTGCAACATGATCTTCTTGGCTAGTAGTATTCCATTCATGTGGGAGCCATAGGTCCCGGTGTGGATCTGAAGCATCAAGGTATTAGCCTCCTTCTTGTCGACACACCGCAAAAGCATCTGGTTATATGACCTTCTGTATAGATGTCCCCCGCCCAACACCTATCTTGACACTAGGCGTGCCAAGGTCTTCTTATCTACTGCTGATGTGCGTGTCAGGAGATCACCTGATTCCAGGAAGTTCTTGATGTCATGATACCAGGGGAACTCTGCTGACGGGTCCACTTATTCTATGCTCATGCAATGGATGGGCTACTCTTCTCGGGTGACTGATACGTCGACTGTGCGCTCTTTAGGTATTGAGAGCCAGGAAGCAAGTGTTGCCAGTGCATCTGCCCAGGAGTATTTGGCTCTACTCATGAAGGAAAAGTGCACTTCTTCAAACTCCTTGACGAGCTATAAGAGATATTCGTGATATGGCACGAGCTTTGGTTCCTTGGTTTTCCATTCGCCGTTAATTTGGGATATGACTAACATGGCATCCCCGAGCACCTGTAGCTTCTGTGTGCCATGTTCCAATGCGATTTACAGTCCCATGATGCACGCCTCGTACTCGGCTTCGTTGTTGGTACACTCGAAAGTGAGCTTTCTAGAGAAGGGGGTCATCTGTCCCTGTGGTATCGACAATACAGTGCTGATTCCTCTAGCCCTCTTGTTGACAACTCCATCAAAGTATAAGTGCCATCGGGACTTGTCTTCTAACTCCTTAGAATCTGCAACTCCCATGGTGAACAAGATGTCTTCATCTGGGAACTGCGTTTGCAACGGCTTGTACTCTGGCAATGGTAGGTCAGGTAGGTGGTCCGGTACTGCTTGCCTCTTCATTGATTTCTATGTGACAAATGTAATGTCATACTGGGACAGCATCACCTGCCATTTCACGCATCACCTCACTAATGCTGGCTTTTGGAACAAGTACTTCATAGGGTCATGCCAACATAGGAGAAGGACCGGATATGCCATCATATAATGCTTGAGACATTGGGTGGCCTAGACAAGGGATAAGCAGATCTTCTCGATAGGACTGTACCTGGCTTCGCAATCGTTGAACTTCTTCCTCAGGTAGTAGATGGCTCTCTCCCTACGTCCTGCTTCATCGTGTTGTCCAAGGACTGCACCCATGGAGTGTTGGGTAGTGGAGAGATATAGCAGTAGAGTTCGTCGTGGTGTGCGTTGAACCAAGACAAGAGGTTTTGTAAAGAGCTGTTTGATTTTGTCGAATGCAGGCTGACATTCCTCGTTTCAGTGGATCTGTGCATTCTTTCTTAACTGCTTGAAGATAGGCTCACAGATAGGAGTAAGCTATGCGATGAACCGACTGATATACTATAACAGGCCCAATAAGCTCCGAACTTCCTTCTCTGATGTAGGTGGAGGCATATCGATGATGGCTCTTGCTTTGCTAGGGTCAACCTCGATTCTCCTTTGACTGATGATGTATCCCAGAAGCTTGCAAGAAGATACCTCGAATATGCATTTGTTGGGGTTTAGACGGAGCTTGTACTTTCTTAGGTGATCAAATAGCTTTCTCAAACAGACTAGGTGCTCCTCAAGCTCTTTGGACTTGACAATCATATCGTCTACGTAGACCTCTATTTCCGGATGCATGAGGACCTGGAAAAGTGCAGTGATTGCCCTTTGATAAGTTACACCAGCATTCTTGAGCCCAAATGGCATTACACGATAACTAAAAGCTCCCCATGGGGTGATGAAAGATGTCTTCTCCATATCCTCCTCTGCCATTTTGATCTGGTTGTACCCTGAGAAACCATCCATGAATGATAGCATTTTGTGTCCAACTATGTTGTCTACCAAGACATCTATGTGAGGATGGGGGAAATCGTCTTTGGGGCTCGCCTTGTTGAGGTCTCTGTAGTTGATGCACATACGGACCTTCCCATCTTTCTTTGGCACTGGGACAACATTTGCTAACCATTCTAGGTACAACACCACCTTGAGAAAGTTCACCTTGTGCTGCTTCATGATTTCCTCCTTGAGTTTTAGGATCCATTGAGGTCGCCATCTCCTAATTTTTTGCTTAACGAGTCTCTCGTTAGGCTTCAGGGGTAGCCTGTGTACCATCACTTCGACATCTAGGCCAACCATGTCGTCATAACTCCAGGCAAAGACATCTATGTATTCTTTCATAAATGCTATGAAATCTACCCTGGCCTGTGGTGATGGCTTAGCACTGATGTGTACCTCCTTGACATCCTCTATTGTGTCAAAGTTCATCGGTTCAGTTTCTTCCTCGACATGCATATTTGGACCCTCTCGATCATTGTCGTAGGGTTGGAATTCGAGTGTCTCACTGTCTCCATCCATGTCATCATCCTCCTCCTCATAAGCGATGAGCTCTGATATGATTTCCTCTTTGAAGGTCGGGTTAGTGACATCAAAGGAGAGGATGTGCTCTGATTTTTGTCCCTGATGATTCTTCATGATGGTCACACTAACTTTGGTGTTCCTATATCTACACTATGTGACTTCCGACTCTTTAACAGTGGGCTCTAGTGATTGGCCGAGTTGCTCTGTTCCCTCGACCCCTGATACTATTTTTTGATTTTTTTTTTTTTTTTTTTTTTTTTGGTTTTCTAATTTTTTTGGGTTTTTTTGGATTTTCTGTAGTATGTACAAATGGTGCTCTTGACTAGCGGCTATCCTACTGCTTACTGATAGGAGTGGTGCCACCTGACCTTCCTTTTGAGCTTAACTCAGGGTCTTTTTTTTTACCCTCACCTTGCTTAAGGTGAGGCTTCCTCTACATATACCATCTAGACCGACCTCCTGGTTCCAAAGAGATTAACTCTGATGGTCTAGTGGGTTCTGGTTGTGACTCAGCCAAGACCACGATGGATGAGTTGTCCGGCTGTTGTGGGGGATTGTTGGCTTTGATTCTGAGGCCCTTGACTTTCCTTTCCTCAGCCTCTAATGCTCTGTTGTGTCTTCAGCCAACACTGACAATTGCTCTTGGAACAGATGCTCTAAGTCACTGACTTGTTCACTCGATTGACCTGCCCTACCAACTATCTCATCCTCTGCCATGATGCAATCAGAACCTCGGAGCACACTCTGTTCTACCACTGCCTCATCTAAACTGTGGACCTCTGCTGAATGGATCTGAGACCGCTGTGAATAATGCATCAGGCTGACCGACTACGTTGACAGATCTACTGATGCCGTTGCATGCTCGCTGTTGGGGCGATGTCAGATGTCGTCAAAGTACCTACCGTCGGTTGAGACTGTGGTTGCGCCATCTGGTGTCAGCTCCTCTCTGCAGTGGCCTGGCTCTGATTGGGATCGAGTATCCTTGCACTGACAAAGTTGGTGAGGTCCGATAGAATAACAATCTTCTTATACCTCCTAGTGCGCGAATGTCCGTCTTTGTGCGGTTGCCATTTGTATCCCAGGCCTTTGAACTCTCACCTCTCCTCCGCTTGGATGGGCTCGAAGATTCCTTGGCCGTGTCGTCCGAGTGGCGTTCCTTTCTTGTATCCCCACTTGCAACATACGTTTTCGATCATCCGAAGGGGATTGCCATGAATGATCAGGTAACTGAAATACTCGAGAACCGGAATGTAATTGACAGGCTCGAAACGGTTGACTCGAGAACATGACATCGGACGGTTTAGGATCGAAGTGAACGGTCTGGAGGGAGACAGCGGAGACCGACTCAACCTTTTCTTTGTCAAGATCCTCCACCATGACAACAATTATGTCGTTGCCCCAACGGAACTTAACCATGCAATGGAGGGTCGAGGGAATCACCTGATGCTTGTGCAGCCAAGGGCGCCCAAGCAGAAGATTAAAAGAGGGCTCCAGATCCGCAATGTAAAATTCGACGTCGAAGACTACAAGCCCTATGGTAAGAGGAATAACTAGCATCCCTAGCACATCGTGATGCGTGTTATCAAAAGCCATCATTCCCTTCGTAGTTGGTATGATATCCTCAGTTTTGAATCCGATTTTATTTGCTGTGCGCAAAGGGCAGACGTTAAGGCCTGTGCCATTATCAACCAAAGTAAGGGGAATTTGGAAGCTCTGATATTGCGTCGTAATGAATAGGGGCTTGTTATGATTGACTCCTATCGGAGGCAATTCCTCGCAAGAAAAGGAAATAACATGACGTTCTGCGATCATGCCCACCATATTCTCAAGAGCGGACGGTTCTATAGTGGGGGAGACATGAGTAGCTTAAAAGACCCTGAGGAAGGCCTCTCGATGTTCTGCAAAAGTATGGATGAGATCAGCCTTAACCTTCTTCAGTTGAGATGTGATGTCGGTAAAGGACTGCTCCTACCTGGTCGAAGAGGTAGGGACTGAACTAGGGATCGTCCTAGAAACTTGAGTAGCTGGCTAAGGATGGGAAGACGTTGGACGGGCAAGATGGGCTGCTAGGGCTGGTGGCCTATACACCTTCCCTAACCTGGTGACTTCTGCACACATTTCGGTGGCATAATCATAGGGTACACAGTGAGTGTCGCTCGTCAGGTGGACAACAAGAGGAATATGGGCCGCCAGCTCTAGCGGTGCCGACAACGAACTGACATAAAGTCAGTCTGACTTGAGAGGGTGTTGGATAGGATGTCGTACAAGATGATGCTGAGCAAAATGTTGGACAGCAGGCTAACCGGGATGCTGGAGTGGAGACTGGACAAGATGACTAGGTGTGGGTCGAGCTAGTAAGCAAATGGGTGACCGAAAGTACGCGGTCGACTCGAAATCGACACGACTCAAACGATAGAGACAAATGGGGAAGGGCTCATCAATAGTGTGAACCAAGTTGAAGGGGTCTACTACGGATGTCGTAGACCCAAAGGTGGAGAGGAAATGGACTCCTGAGGTCCTGCGCCTACTGAGTCGACATGCGTAGGCATGGGCTAGTTGACAATGTTGGTATAGGCCGATGGTGCTTGTGCCTATGTAGGTGATGGTGTAGGTGCAGTGTGTGCCTCCTAGGTGTCGATGACGATGACTTTACGGTCAATCAAGTCCTGAATGGCATTTCGAAGAGCCATGCAATTGTCCGTTGAGTGGCCCATGCAGTGGTGGAAATTGCAGTAGAAACTCGTGTTGTACCACCCCGGAAGAGGGTTCGACCGAGGGTGGATCTCTGGAAGTTTCAAGAGTGACACCATATTAGGGAAGATGGTGCTCAGTGGCTCAACAAGTGGTGTATACTGTCGTGCAGCATGTTGAGGCCGGGTCCTTACCAGACTGGTGCCGCGGGATACACCAACTGGGTGGTGGTGGTAATCTGTGGTGTGTGTGGTGCCCTAGATGTAGGTGCATAGACTAACTGATTCGGGCCTGGTTGGTTCAACACATTTACGAGCATGGCGAGTGACCCTATGTATGCGATGGTAGGCTTGGGAGAATCCCGCCTCATAGGGTAACTGGTGCCAGCGTCGTTACGAGTGCTACTACTCGCATGGTGTTCCAAGTAGGCTTGGCAAATGTGGCGAGTGCAAGAAAGATACCACTGTGGAGGGAGCTCTCTACACGCACACCTGCCCGAATCAGAGATGGGAAGGTGGTGACAGGTTGAATGCTCAACAGAGCCCCAACATCCGGCTGCGCACCTCGAATAATAATTTTGATAGACTCATCGTTGGAGGGCCTATCTTTTATTTGCGATGCAAGGGCATGCCAGCAGCCGACATACTCCCAAACGACTCGTGGGGCTTCTATCTTGTGGTGACACGGTCCTCCTCTTTGAGACCAAGTCGAGATTAAAGGCATACTGGTCCATGAACGCCTACGAGAGGTCGTTCCAAGTCTTAATCGAGCCCATGTCAAGCGACGTGAATTACTTGAGGGCCAAACCAGTGAGACTCTTCTGGAAGAGGTGGATTAGCAGCCTCTCGTCAGCCTAGAGCTAAGCGAGATCTCCGCAATATGCCTGAAGATGTGAAATGGGGCAACCCTTACCGTTATACTTCTCGAAATCCGAGATTTGGAACTACGATGGGAGTGTCGCCTTTGGGAAATAATAGAGGTCTCAGAATCTGTAGGGTTGGCGATCGCCTCCCTGCACTTGTCGAAGTGCTGTCTAGGTCACCCACCCTGGCGTCGAGGGTATCTGGAGCTAATGCCGACGAGGGTGATGCAGCAGGGTGAAGGGTCGCATATGCTGTGTGGGTCGCACCTATGTGCTCCTCTGGATCCACCATCGTGCCACCTAGTGCCGCAGCATGATGGCCAGCATATCCGTGTAGAAGTGTTGGATGTGATTGTGGAAGTGAAGGTGCCTGGACCTGATGGTGTGCAAAAGGAGGATGAACAGAGAATTGTGTGGTAGTGGGTGTTGAGTGCAGGAGTAGCAACTGCTGCAATGGTACGGCGCCAGGCTGCAGGCTCTAAGGATGTTGCACTCCAGCCAACCTGAGGGGTTGACCACCAGATGTTGGAGTAGAATGCTGTGCAGTGATGTGGTGTGTCTGAGCCTGTGGTGTCACACCTAATGTGTATGCAGTGAGGAGCTAGGGTGAGGGCTGAGGTGGTGGTGTCGATGCCTGGAACACCAAAGCAGGCTGCCGAGGAGCCTCAAGAATATTGGGATCTATAGTGGACTGGATCGCAAAAGCCATGCCATCAATCTTCAAAGTGTGGGCCAGTAGATATTCTACCTGTGCGGTAGGAGACCCCTCAGGGACAGCAAGGGATGGCACAATTAAAGGTTCAAAAGTCACAAATGGGACAGAGGCAAGTTGCCCTAGAAGCAAGGAATCTGCAAGGGGTGTCGCCACAGTAGGCAGGGTACTAAAAGAGAAAGAACCCTGAGGAAGTGAGGACGTCAGTGATACATCTGGAACCGAGCAGGGGTCACTGAGATAGACTCAGTGCCTGGCTCCAGACTGGCCAAGGTTAGTGGATGTCCTACAGGGTGGGGGACAGAACCTCCGTGATGCACGAAGGAGATAAGGGGAATAGCTGAAGACACAGCAAGGGTAGGAGGGACTGCAAAAGAAGTGCTCTCCAAAGCGACAGCGGCAAAAAGAGACTTGCTAGTGCGTTGGGCCATAGCTGACTAGGAACGGGTGAGAACCAGGCTACGGTGGCAAACAAGGGAATGAATCCTAGGACAAGCTATCGTCAAAGTGACGAACAACTCAGGAAAAGATGATCAGCAATGAAGCATCGCAAACAAGGGAGTCAAGGCAGGAACACTTGAGCAGTGGCTAAGAAACTCACACTCTATTACCTAAATAAGGAAAAAGACTACTGGTGTTAGAACCAACAACAAGATGCAGTTGTTATGGTGGCATGAATGGCATTCATGCACGTGGATGCAGCTAATATGCTCTCTCTCACCAACTAAGTGTTTCTTGGAAGGTCGTCTACTCCGGGATCACACATGGGTAAATAGGTCTCCGACTCAGGCTAGAAAGTAAAGGTCCCCGCTCTAAATTTTGGCCAAAGCGCAGGCAGTGATCATCAGGTGGTGCCTTGGTGGCCTTGTCTCCTGTAGTAGCATGGAGCTCTACCTTCTACTAACACCGACATGAGCCCGGACAAGGGGGACAAACTAGCGACATGTCCTACGCCAAAGCTATTGAATGGGTTACTAGAATTGCCCTTCGCAGACTGTAGGTGGACTCAGGGGAGAAGATGCATGCCCTATATGATCAATCATGCAATATGCTTTTGTGTTTTTTACTTGCATTTTATTAACCAAGGGGAGAGTTTGATTTGGTCTCTAGTTTTGCTTGCCTTATTAATTGTTTCTCTGAGTTTGTATGTTTTATTTTAACCAGAAGGGGGGAACAAACATGTCTCTACTCTCCTAGGCATGTCAAGTGCGAAAAGGGAAAGAAGACACACAAGTAAGGCAAGCAAGCAATAAACAACAAGCAAAAGGCATGATCATGGCATGTGCAAGTGTCGTGACATCATGATTATGAAAAGAAAACATCCATCACATCAAAAGGCAAGATATATAGCATGTGTGTGCAATGACAGAGCAAGTGTGTAAAAGAAAGTGCAAAAAGCATGCTTGGTAAACAAACAATCACAAACAAAGCAAATAATCAAACCTATGAAGCCCAAGCCTCAGTAAGCGAGCGAAAAGACTAACCTGAAAGTCGGAATCTTGTATTCTCCAGTAGAGTCGCCAGTTCTGTGACCATGCCAACACGAGGGTCCGACGCGGAGTCACACAAGAGGGAGGAGATCATAGCCATGCCAAGATGGTGAAGGCGCAAGATAGGATAAAACGAAAAAGAAAAGGAGTTGCCACCTAGTCTTTTAAGGGAAAGACGAGGAAAACCACAAAAGATTGAATGCATGAGATGCAGATGTGAAAGTCAGATGTCGGCTAACCAGAGGATGAATAAGAATTCCTATTATGCACGAGGAAGGTGTTAGGCACCCTCGTATGCTTGAGAAACTCGGTCATTCTAGTCTAATTCGCTTGCATAAAGGTTAGATGAATGTTTGCTAATCCTAGATTGTGCTCTAAACATGCTAATGTGACTGCCAAGGCAAGACTGGATGGATGTGCAAGATGGTATGCGAAAATTGCGAAGAAATCCACATGAAATGATGAAATCGCAAAACATGATATGACAAAGAAAATCACATGAAATGATGAAGTTTCTGACGAGAAAGGCTGCGAAAATCATACAAGCCTCATGAAAATCAATAATGCAAACAACTTAGCTCATCAGAATCATGGGAAAACATTGCAGGAATTACGAAGAAGTCCACACAAAACTGAAAACTTAGACATGTGAAGAAATTCACATAAAATGACGATGTTTCTATAAAGAATGACTCATAAAATCACACCAGTGTTAAGGAGATCAAAAATACAATAGACACAAATCATTAGAAGCGGAGAAAACACCATGGAGATCTGAATGGGAAAATTGCAAAGAAACCCACATAAAATAGACAAATGACGCCATGCGAAGAAAATCACTTAAAATGATCGTGTTCTTGGAAGGAACGCCTCGAAAAACCATACTGATATCAAAAACGTAAAAAGTGGGGTCAACCCAAGTCCTTGGAATCATGGAAAAAGTTGTGAAAATCAAAGTAGAGAAATAATCTACAAGTGGGCCAATGTGGGCCTTTCAGTCAATTAATGTACGCCCTCGGGGGATGAAATCCAAATCAAATAATAAAAAATCCAATATGTAGGATTAAAGCAAATCAAATCGGATATTGGATGAGAGACTCCGAAAGCAAAGTGATGAAAGAAATCCACGAAAGAAAGGCATGAGATGCAGGCTCGCTAAATAGGGATGGACTGATATGCAAATTTGATGAAAAATAATATGAAATGCATGGATAAGTGCATAAATGTGCAAAAAATCTAAGGAATGGCTTGGACAAGGACTATGCAAGGTTGAGTGCAAAATTGAGATGCATGCTCATGAATTGGAGGCACAAGGGTAATTTGGTCATTTTCTTAGCCAGATGAGATAAATGCATGCATGGGAGTGATGCATGATCTAAGTCATGTCAAAATGAGTGCAAAATGTCCATAGAGTGTATTTGCAAGAAAACAAGGAGTAGAAAAACAATAAAATGATGTAAACACAATAAAAGACAAGCACAAGGACCAAGATGCAAAATTTACTGAGTGCTGATCTGGATGAAAAGTATACTCATGACTTCTATTCCAATATGCAGATTATGGATCAAATGGCAATGTGGCACTGAAGTGTGTGAAAATCGCACTTGGATAATTCCTGAAAACTCAAGGTCTAAAGTGCAAAATTCAGACATAACTACAAATGTAATTAAAATGTGAAGCTAAAGGACAATTCACAATGAAAACATGATTTTTAAATAGAATCTATAACTAAATGCAAAATTTGATATGCAACAGGTGAAAAGCATCAAAAATATGCAAGAAAACACTTAAAACCCTAAATGATGGATTTAAAATTAAACTAGGGGTCTATATGCAAATTTTCTGTGTTTTGGAATTATTTATTAAGGATTTCAGGGACTTATGTACAAAATTCCTGGGGCTTGAATGTGATAAAAAATAGGATTTTATAATGATCAGTGTAATTATGCAATTTCTTAGGATTAATATGCAAAATTTCCAAGAAGAAACTCCTTTTTAAAAACTCTAGGGCTTATTGCAAAGGCTCAGGACTTAAATGTAATAAAAATTCAATTTTAGTGATGGTCAGTGTGATTTTTAAATCTTTTAGGGTTCAGAATATAAATTTCATAGAGAAAACTCATTTTAAAAAGTTCCAGGGGCTAAATGCAAATGTTCAGGACTTAAGTGTAAAGAAATCATGGTTCTTGGGACCTAGATGTAATATAACATGCATAAGCAGGACTAAAAATACAAATTAAAAGTAATAGGGAAAAAGATGCAACATTCACAAGAATAATAAATGCAACAAAAGAATATTTAAAATGATTGGAGCTTAAATACAAATAAAAGGACTCAAATGTAATAAAAAAAGGACCCAAACGTAATAACTAAAAACTAGGGGGTCTGGGTCAAAAATCCAACCCTTCAAAGATCACCAGAGGGCCACCGGTGTTTCCACTTCGGCGATGATCCTACTGCGGCGCGACGACTGGATGGCTCTAGCGAAGGCTCTAGAGGTTGGAGGGAGGCTCGGCGGGTGTCTCTGAGGCATCGTGCTGGGCTAGAGTGGTCTGAGATGCTCCCCCCACCTCGTGCTCCGGTGAGGTGGCTCTGTCGATGCCGGGGAAAATGACGGCGAGGTGTAGTGGCACTCTGACGATGGCTAGGCCCGAGCAGTGGTTTGGGAAGCACCAAAGAGGAACGGTGAGGCTTTAGGAGGTAACGGTGAGGTCAAGGGAGGTTTGAGGCATCCCACCCACCTCTGCGTCGGCGGTGATGGCCGTGGCGAGTCGTCAAAGTGCTACGACGGTCCAAGCGGCAAGACAAGGATTCTCTGGGGTTCATGGGAGGTGCGCTGAGGGGGCTCCGGTACTTTATCGACGTTGGTCGATAATGGCAGGGCAGTGGCGATGGCAGCAAGGCAGCGGTGACGGCGGGGCTGGTTGTGAACGTCGAAGGGGCTCCTTTGGAGCGAAGGGAGACCAGAGAGAAGGAGGAGGGAGGAGAGGCCCACAGGGGCCTCGCTTGAGATCAAGAGGCCTGAGGCCTCGCTGGTGGTGGTGAACCCACCACTGGAGGCGAGGCGACGGCGATTAGAGAGGGAGCTCACCGTCCTAGCTTAAGTCAGGGATTCTATAGGGCCTACTGAGTTGAAATAGAAGGGAAAAGAGCTATACCTGGCTGGCTGTTCGCGTGGTCTCCGGTGGCGCTCGACAGCAATGCTCCTCCGACATCGCTCTGGCTGGGGGCTTTTGATTACGAAAAGGGGCTCGAGGTGGAGGTTTCTGGATATAGGGATCACTAGGGATTCTAGGGTGGACTCAGTGCTCCCTTGGAGAGGGCTGGAAGCGGATGGAGGTCGATGGATCAATATTGGTCCATAGCTAGTCGGCGACAGGAGTTTCATACTCCGACAAGGCTTTCCAGTGCCCTCGATCCTCCTCCCTCCAGCGGATGAGCGTCGTTGGATCGGGTGTGGGCTGGAGGAGGTTGATCGAAGATCTAGGGGCTCTGAGATACGCTCCGGATTCTTCGGGAGGTCACCGGAGTTGTCGTCGAAAAACTCGGGGTCGCCGACGATGGCTCACCAGAATTATTCTTTGGACCTTATAAGGTTTTCTGGTTTATAGGTGTATTGGGCTTATTGGGCTGCAAATGGGCTTAGGGTTTAGTTTCTTTTTTGTTTTCTTTTGTTTATTTTGTTTTAAGGTCTTGTTTTTAAGATTTTTAAATGGATTTTGGGTTTTAGGTTTAGGCTTTTATTTATGTTTTATGATTTCAATTACATTTTTTTGATTAAGGTTTAATTAGTTGGTTTTAAATTAGGGTTTTAATTATTTGAGGTTGTGTTTTATTTTTGTTTTGGGATTTTCATGAATTTTAGGGTTTTACTTTTAGGTTTTTAATTGAGTTTTGTGATTTTAATTTAATTTTTGATTTTTTGACTTAGGGCTTAATTAATTAGTTTTTAGATTAGGGTTTTTAATTGTTTTAGAGTTTTTAAGGTTTTAATTATTCTAATTTTAGGGTTTTGAACTTTAACTTAGAGTTTTGGGTTTAATTTGGGTTTTGGGTTTGATTAATTAGGATTTTGAGTTTAATTATGGTTTTGGGTTTAATTAATTAGGATTTTGAATTTAATTAGGGTCTTTGATTATTTTAATTAGGATTTTGAGATCAATTAGGGTTTTGATTATTTTAATTAGGATTTTTGGATTTAATTTAGGGTTTATGGATTTAATTTATGGTTTTTGGATTTAATTAGGGTTTTTGGTTCAATTAATTAGGGTTTTAAATGATTTAAATGGATTTTGACTTTAATTAGGGTTTTCACTTAATTAATTGGGTTTTAATTGGATTTTAAGTGGATTTTATTTAATTTGGACTTGAATTAGGGTTTTTGTTTGATTAATTGGATTTTAAGTGGATTTTATTTAATTTGAACTTGAATTAGTATTTTTGTTTGATTAATTGGATTTTAAATGTTTTAAATGTGTTTTGTTTGGTTTTAATTTTAATTAGGTCAAAGTGGACTAGTGTGGGCCTGAATGGGTTTGTGTGGGTTAGGGTTTTGGTGATCGCAACCAAAGCATCATCTAGAGGAGCCTGCTGCCAAGTGACTTCAAAATCAGGGGTCTACAATCACATAATTTATGCATATGTTATTCCCCTTCATGTTTATAAATGATGCTTCTCGAGGGTGTTTTATGTAATTTTTGCAGGAACCAAGTAGTTAGGTAAAGGAAAGAAGATAAAGGAAGAAAAGTGCAAATTTCGGCACAAATCTGTGGAGGCACGCTGAAAAGACAAATCTCAGAAATCAAATTCTCCTTAGATATGAGGTAACATGTCAAAGAATATTAGATTTTGAATCAACATAATCCGAGAGATCTAGGCACCTCCCAGGCATCAATTGGGATTTGATATCTTTGATTGATTCTTCCGTGTGAATGGAAATTACAATGAATACGCTATGTCTTTGTATTGAATAATTGTAAATATGATTGGATTTGTTTCCGACATAGCGTATGAACCTATAGGTCTATAAAAAGACCAATATTGTATTATAATGGTGGGAGAGTTTTGGAGGAGATTAGGGGAGGCAATTAGGTTGAAGATTTTCATCTCCTTTCGTGCTAACTCCAAGACCTCTTCTTGTGTAATTTCTAGGTGATATCAATAAAGATTGGATTTCATTCTTTTTAATCATGTTTGATAATTCTTCTTCCTTTCTCTTGTGTTATAATAATTTCATGAGTAGCCAAGCTTTTAGTTCTAGGATTGAGATGAAGTTTATGTGAATTGAGATGTTATGATTAAATTTTTCTTTCTCTTGTGCTTTATTGCTATGATTATGTAGACTGAATGTATATTACATAGATCACTCAACATTTGATAAACTTTGATAGGTTAATATTGAATTAATCTTTTTAGCCTATGCTTACGGAAGAATGAATTGGGAGTCATGTATATAATCTCGGATCTATCATATATCATTTGATTTATTTGATTCTATGTATTTTTATTCCTTACTTGATATTCTATGATGCAATGCATAAAGTATATGCTTGTTAGGGTAAAAATCATTTAATCAAATATTGAGATCTAAACCAAGAGATAGAGTTGTTTTAATCATGCATTCTCAACTTCACATAAATGGATTCAAAACCCTAGATTTTAATAATTTGATTACATTCTGATAGTCTAATTCTAGCTTTTAAACATCAACTCTCCCAAGCACCTTTCAATAATTGATAGTTAATCTTTGTTTTTGAAACTCTTTTCTCTATGAAATTGACCCATACATACCGACATGCTACCTTGTAGACCATGCACTTGTAGTTAATTAAAACATACACATCAAGTTTTTAGCATCGCTATCGAGGAATAAAGATTTCAAACAATTGTTGATTATTGACTATTTTTTTGGTTTCTTTTCTTTTTCAAAAAAAAAATAAGGACATGTACGTCAATTTTTGTCAATTTTCTTAGGAACCATAATTGGAGATCTAAAAGAGATGCAAAGTAAAAGTTGCCAATTTCAAGAAAGAGTAATGCCTTCCAAGCGCCCAATTGCTATTTCAATGCCTATAGGTCAAAAAAAAATCAATTCTAGAGAATCTTCGATTTTTCTAGTATCCTGATATAGGGTTGATTTGCTACTACAATTTTTGGATTTTTTTCTGGATCCCAAATTTAAAATCAACCATCAACATGAATAGAATAAAACATTTCATGCCAAGCTAGAATCCTACTTTTTTGGGCATTCATCATCTAACTTGCATTTAGAGTAGGTTTTCTATTTTTGTTAATTTTTAAATTCTTGGTGATTGCTGGAGAAAAAGGTACATGTTCCCCTATTTGATGTCTAGCATTTTAAAGCATATAGTTAGTAGGAAGAGTAACTTGTCTAAGCATAATTATTTTTGTATATCATTTCAGAATACCTAAGGGCAAAACCTATAGCATAAGATAAGGTGGAGATTTCATCACCTTTTCTTGACCCACAAACAACAAAAGAAAGCATCAAGCATTGACCTAAGCCTTAATTAAAATCAAGTAGACATTGGCCTTAAGGACTTGAACTCAATAGGACAAGTAGAACCTTGCAAGAATTGGATTTAAAATTCTTTTTCCTACTTGGTATCTAGAAAAGTCGTTCACAAGGTTACACATTAAAAGGCATGTGGTTATTTAATTAAGTCTGTTACTCAAGCATGAGGAGCCTTCCACTTTCCTTCACTGATTTGACCAATTGGGTTAGAAAATTTTGATTTGTGTAACGCCCCGGACCCGGACACACTACCTAAATCATAGTATCATAAGCAAAATTACACTAATTACAGTGAAATTAAATAACTATAACTAAAGCTCACTTCAAGGAAACGATGTGCGGCTAGAAGCTCCAACTCCGACACTTGAACTCGACTGCACACGATCTGCACATAAAAACCAAATAAAGCACGCATGAGTAACATTTAAGTCACCTAGTACGCGTCCCAAACACACAAACAACAAAATCCGGCAACATTACTAAAAACATAGCTTTTAGTTTATAAAACTTGATTTTCCTTTTTGAAAACTCGTTTTAAAACATCATTTCCTTTTTCTTTTAAAATATCTAGAAATTGTTTCCAAAACCATGTTTTTTCTCAAAACTTATCTTTCTTTTTATTGCTTGGGATTTCTTCCTAAGACCAAAACCACTTTCAAAACTTATATCTTGAGAAACCGCATTTCCAACCAGATCCAGGCTAAAATAGAATACCTCACGAGCTCAAAACCAAAATCATAAATATTGGCTGGTAACTGGTTAAAACACAATCGTTATTTTATTCCAGGATTTTAGGACCATTCATAAGTCCAATACTTGCCAAACCACAATTCTTTTTCATTTCTCGAAATCACATTCTTTTCTTATTCATTTCTACTTTTCTTTATTGATGTTACCTTGATCAGGGGTAACCAGGCACACAAGTAGTAGGTGAGAACATCATTTCTCCTACCTCCCTGCACTATCGCGGTGAAATTCCCGTGCAGGATGCCACTGCCTCGGCCAACCGACCTCAATCTCTTTCATATATGCATAGGAATACGTCTTTATCTAACGTCCCATCGGTGACCCAAACAACTAAGTTCAATGACCTAGGCTTAGTCTACACCATCGGTAATCCGAACAACTAGGTTCAATAACCTAGGCTCAGCCTACACCGTCACGAGCTCGGTGACCCAAACAACTAGATTCAATGACCTAGGCTTAGTCTATACCGTCGGTGACCCGAACAATTAGGTTCAATAACCTAAGCTCAGCCTACACTGTCATGAACTCGGTGACTTAAACAACTAAGTTCAATGATCTACGCTCAGCCTACACCATCTCAAGCTCGACAACCACGGTTGTATTTGACAATTAGTTTCATTGGAGTCTCATATTCCTACCACATTGTCAACACCAACCTCGTGATTCCTCAACACATTATTAGTATTTTATTTTTAAAACTCTTTAAGTTTTTATTTCAAAATCATTTTCATTTCATTCTCTTGGTTGCAGAAATCTTTTCTTTTTGACAGGGAGCAAGAGCGGGCTCAAACTTGCCAGTGTTCCGGTGAGTGCCAGCGTGAGCGAGAGAGCTCTTGTCGTAGGTCATGGGGTTGTTAAATAGGCAAGGTAGATGGACAAAAGCCATTGATGGATAATGGTTTGGGTAATTTTTGCATCTTTTTATTTTTCAAATTCTTCCGACGTCTCTTCAGCTTCTTCTTCCTCATCGCTCAACTGTTCTGCCCTCTTCTTCTCCCCACAAAATGGCGTCCAAGCTTGGCTTCGTGTGGAGGAAAGCGGCAGCTTGATCGTGCGAGAGCAGAGGGCGTCGACTGGCTGCGGCTTTTCCAGGTGTGAGCGGAGGGCACCGACCAAGGTAGCAGTGTGTAGACCTGGAGCTTGGGTGAGGCAGCAGTGGACGGCCGAAATTGTAAGGCCCTCTCCCTTTCTCCATTCTGTGTTTTTCGTTCTTCCCTTGGTTTTTTCAATGCCCTAGTTGCCTCATCAGATGGCCACGTCCGTCCGTGCTTTTCGTCGTCAGTGGCCTGAACGGGGGTGGTCGGAGAGCTGAGGTGCATGTGGGTTCATCGACACGCGTGTGTCAGAGGCTCTGATGGGATGGCCTGGTAGGGCGCCAGCGGCATGCCGAAGGCTCGCTGGAGCTGGAGAGCTCTGTCCGTGACCAGTGGGTCTCCTGTCGGTCTTCTGTGCTGGTAGTGGACATAGGGCTGAGTTGGACTGTGCAAGTGGAACACTGGCCAGTCGGAGGTGATGACCAGTGAACGGTCGATGCAGGGTATGCTAGTGGTCATGCTCTGATTCACCTTTGTTGATGAGTATTTTTCACTGTAAATGTGTCTTTATCATGACAAATTGCCAAACTTGCTATGTTTGAACGTTTAGTTCCTTGTTTGGTCTGGCTAAAGTGATAGCTTGTAAAGTTTTACTGCCTAGCTATGTAATTTCCTCTATGTTATGCTCTATTTTGTGTTTGAAAACTGGCTTTGTTGTGTCTGGAAGCCTGATTGTTGCTTGATTTAATTGAAGTGAAGCCCTACATTCTCCTATTTTGTTCTACAATGGACTTCCGTTTAAGTGCATGCCATGCACTATTGTGATTGGCTTCCCTGGAATATGCAATAAACTTTCATTCACTCCCATAATTGCTGTGGTAGGCTCAAACATCTGATTTCGTGCATGGTCTGATGTAAGTGAACCCTTTTGAGATTTAAGAATGATCCTTCATGCGATTAAGTCTGAATACACCCTAAAGCTCTCATTTTTTGGTGTCGAAGTTCTGATCTTGCTTAACCAGAGTGAGGTCCTGCAAAATCTGAACCATTTTGGACTTTTCATCCCTACTTGTGCCTATGCTTTGTCTTGTTATGCTTGTATGCTGACTCTTCTGCCTGAATTTGCAATGACTAATCTGAGTACTTAGATTCTGCAAATCATGCATTTTTGCTGATTATTCTGCTATATCCTGATGCTTACTGTATGTTTTAAAGCTTGATTCTTGGCTGGCCAAATTCAGGATGTATTTTTGCCTGTTCAAACTACCAATCTTGGTTGCATGAGCTTATCAAGTTACCATGAACAATTTCCTCACTTGGCTTTGTGAAAATGAATTTGTATCTTTGCTTTTCTGCCATTCTGCTAATGAGAACTAACTCATGGTAGTCTCTGTTTGTAAATTTTCATGAATGCAACTGCACATAGATGCCCTTAATTTTGATAAATCATTGATAGCTTTGAATTGTACTTGCCTCCTTTTGTGACTACTTGTAGGATTTCTGATATTTTCCATCTATTTTGACTGTTTCTGGCTTTTGCTGTACATTTGTTCTACTTTCCATATTGTTGATCTGATTACTTTGACTTTTCTGTCTACAGCCTGTTTCTGGATATAGTGATGCAAGCCCTCACGCTTCTGGTGGGGGTGACATGGGCTTTGTTGTGCGTGGGGAGGAGAGAAAAATAATTGCCCAAATCCAATCCAAGCAACAAACAATATCACACAAGACATAGATTTACGTGGTTCCCCGAATTGGGTACGTCCACGGATGGACAAGCCGTTCTTCACTATGTGTAATTGAGGATACAAAAGGGTGTTAGTCATAACAATGGGAACCCTAGCATATATGTGTAATTGAGGATACAAAAGGGTGTTAGTCATAACAATGGGAACCCTAGCATATATATACTCAAATGACTAAGTTGCCTTTAATTACAATCATAATTCAAGTCATATTCAACAATCTCTACCTTGACTTGAATTTAATCTTCACCTTCAGCTAGTCTCTCCATCAGGACCCACGAAGGGTCAGTTGCAGTCATAAACATTGAGCAAGTCCAAGCAATGTTTGAACTTACTCTCTATCACACCTTTTGTGAATATATCTGTTGGATTGTCTTTGGTGTTGATCTTCAATATCCTGATTCTATCTTCACTTCTGAGAAAATGGTACCTGACATCAATGTGTTTCATACGGTCATGAAACAC